>JAKUBK010000027.1:0-66479 GCA_030566875.1 Waltiozyma chaumierensis | reverse complement strand
AATATATATCATAATTTATATAATTAAATTATTATATATATAAATATATATCTAGTAGCTGTGATCTGCATTATAATATATATATTATATATTATATAAATATTTGCAGCTTGTAATTTATATAAATATACGTCGTCTTATATACCAGCTAGAATATAGCTGATTATCTTGTTGATTTCATAAATAATATATATCGATCTACAATTTACAATATGAGTTAGCTATTAATATATTCGGCTGTAGCAGCTGTGATCAATATGCTATCCAGTTTAAATAAAATTTTCTGAATGTTAAAGTCCATGTACCCTAATCCATGGTTTTATTCCACTGCCCTTTACATACATAGTCTTTTCATTTATGGAACAGTGACTAGTCTGGATGGTTTAAAGTACAACTCAACTTTCCTATCCCAATTTAGCAAATGTTTTAGATTAACTTCATTTAGTTACTAATAGTAGGTACAATAGTCAATAGAACATTATCAGGTCTGATTAAGAGAATCCAAAACGTATATATCAACAAAGTAGCTATCGACAGACAATTTAGGTTTCAAATATTGACCAAATCTAAAACATATATGGGTCTACAATATGAATTAATGGCCGAACTGTTTTTTGAATTGAGAAACTTAAGATTTTGGATTTCCATCACTACATTTGATTATGTTATATAATACCACTAGATTTGAATACATTTTTAAAGTTTACAAATTAAGATTAGCTGACTATGTGGGCAGAGCGCTATCATATGAAGAAACAATATCAAACTTTTTGCGCAAGCCACTGGGACATTCAAGGTTCATGGGGTTAGGTTCTGTTGTCTAGGTTTTTGACAGCTCAAACTCAAAGGTCTAGCAATAATCTTTTAGGTCCAGTCGAAAACTTAGATCAAGCTTGTCAGAGACCCCAACAGAGACTGGCGTACCATCACTGGTTCTAGTAAAATTTGTCATCCAGAAAGTATCCACCCCAAAATTTACAAACTTTTGGGACAAAAATCTGCTATTCTGCCAGTGATTCTATACATTTTGAACTGATGAAATTGATCTCAATAATCTAACTTATCTTCTACTAAAGTTCTTCAAGAGCATTATAGTGCCTCCCATAAATTTATATAGATACTGTTGAAACAGTTGAGAGTCAAGAGCAATTGATAATTTGATTGTCCCTAGAAATAATAATCTACACATACGGCTCAAGATTATCCCAGATTCATCATGCATTAAAAAGAAGTCTTTATTTTTTTGTGAATTTCCTCTTGTTAGTGTATTGATTTTCGTTATTATCAAAACTTCTTTTCTTGTTCTTGTTATCGTTAGAGTCATTGCTTCTATTCTTAAAAGCTCTATTATTGAAGTTACCTTTTTTCTTTTGATTCGTATCTTGTGTCTGCTTCCAAAGGTTTTCTATAGCAACATCATCATCTTCGCTTTCATCATCTTCAGGATCATGGATGGTATCGAGATCTTCATCTATGTTCTTGACTTTTTTCTCTTTCTTTGGTTCTTCTTTAGCGCCAAAGACTCTTCTACCAACAACTCCCGTGACCTGATTCATACTGTTTATACTAGAAAAACCCATTGTTTGAATTTTTGGTTTAGCAGCAAATGATTTCTTTAAAGTGGAGGCCATTGGTGATTTCCATTCAGATAGATCTTTCAACTTGACTTCCTTCTTCTCTTCCTCTATTTTTTCATCTCGTATTTCTGCTTGTCTCATGAACTTCATCCCCAGAAGTTTACTGGATAGCTTGGCTGCTGGTTTTTCTGATGTGCTCATTTTTGTATGTGTAGGGAATTGATTGAACTGATTTGTTGAAAACGTAGAACTTGTTGGAACTTTGGTAAATAATCAAAAAGATTGTTATCTTGAGATGGAATTGTTCATATATCATCATACATTATTTTTTTCTCAAACATCATCACTACTGTCATCCAGATTCGTGTAAATTTCACAAAGCCGGGTGATCAAATACTTTAAGTACACTACTACACTAATCCTATCAGAAAGTGGTGTGCTTAGACTAATATAGTCATTCAACGGTGGGTGATGGATCAAGTTTCTGGGATATTATTAAGTATGTTACATGTAGGTTATGCAATACAGAACTGAAAGATCAACAATTCAAGAGGACAGTAGAACAACTTATCCAAACTTTGAGTTAAAAGACACTTAATTTCTGAGTTTAGAACTTATAGTATACATCAAACAAGACTAACATTATGAAACTGAGGGCCATAGGAAAGTACCACTTCATCAAGACAAAAACCATGGATGAGATCAAAACAAAAGGCACAATGCAAATGTTATTAAAGAAGAACTTTTTGAGAAATGGAGAATATAAAAGAACAAGTTTGGAAAACTCAATTGATCTATAGTGGCCCATAACCGGGCCTAATATAACATATTTTCCAATATCATGGACCATATCTATGGTATTAGTTCCTTCAAATGGTTTGTAGAACTTAAAGTTCATAATTGGGAAAACAAACACAAAACAAACCCAGATAAGTTTGCGTAAGATCTCCTCTAATTCGATCGCCTCTTGATTCATAACAGTCCACTTCTCAGCCAAAGCAGAGTAGTTTGTTGGAAATAGTGCATCTGGTGTAATAAGTTCTCTTGCCATGGCCTTATGTAAAGATTTGAATGGATTATTCTCAATCGATTCAAAAGTTTTCACTACTTCCCTGATAGTGTTTGGGTTCATGTAAAATATCAAGTCAGAGACAGTGTCGATCTTATCAAATGTTACTTGAGTGATAAGTCTTGGTTTTAAGATAAGACTTTGGGAGGCCAGTTTCTTGGTTTCATCAACGACAATTGTTTGTAAAGCCTTAATAAGCGACTCAAAAAGTAAAACACTCAATAAATTTGTGGAAGTGAGAAGGTATTTTGAAGCCTTGAGTTCTTCATAAAGGATCTTCTTAAAGTTTATCGCAAACTTAGAATCACTGTCCTGACTTTTGAGATAGAGCATGATATTATTATTGAAAACAAAAAATTGACATGCATCAAACTTTGGATCAAGAGCATTACCAATCAAATACTTTCTGAACCATGGAAGTACACAATACCCAGATAATACAGATGAAAGTTGAACAGTGGAACGGTTTGGGACATCATTTGGAGAGAACATACATCGGTATCCCCAAACTCTTCCATAAACACCTTTAAATGTTCCCTGAGGAACAAAACGAGCTAAAGTGTTATCTCTATCGTTGTGGTAATCAATAATGAGAGGCTCTGTGAGAGTATCAGAAGGACCAAGCCCTTTTCTGACACCATTAAAACATCTGAAGTTGGAGGTGATATGGATACTTAAGGAGTCAGGATCGGTTCCATTGTCATAGCCCTGGTTTAACTTGGCTAAGTTATCGATATCTGGGAAGATAGCTTGACGTGCTAATGTAACTTCATTGGAGTTTGATTTTGGTTTAAGGAGGATTTGAAAGTTTTCATCATTTATGGAGATGTTGGTGGAGTATACTCCTTGATTGGTCATTGTAACTTGATTTGAACACTGAATTGAACAGATCAGAAACTAATTAGTATTATGGTGGTTTGGAGGGAAACGATTCAGCAGTCAGCAAAAGAATTAAAGATGCAGATTGATTTGATGATTAAGGGGGTTACTGTTTACAACCAGAAGTCATGATTAATAATTATAATTTCGAAATTATTCCGCAGGGAGCTTGGAAATTTACAGAATTACCATTGGGGAAAACCCTCAAATAATAGTTTATACTAATAAATAATATCTATTGTTCTGGCTGTCTGCAGTAAGGACCTAATTAATATTATCATCTATAATTAAATGGAATTTCGGGGGATGGTTTTCAAGATCTCTGAAGTCACGTGTGGTCAATATCTCAGCCGGAACATATCCTAGGGTAGAATCTGCACGTAATCTTCAGGCAGACTTAATATAATTTTTTTTTCTACAAGATATAGATGGGATTAATATTAGTAGGCGATGGATCCAGTTCATACGATATAAACAAGTCAGAAGCCCCTTGACCCTACATTTGAAAATGAAGTCAGACTTTAAAGTAAGTTATAGAGAATTCGATTCGGATACGAATAAACTTATTCTCCGGACTTTGAAACTAACAGCCACATCACACAGTTTTCAAACCTTCTTGGTACAGTTTATTCTCAAGGTAACTTAGTCTACACAGATGATGGTACCAAATTGTTAAGTCCTGTGGGCAACAGAGTTACCTGTTTCGACCTTATCAACAACAAGTCATTTACTTTCCCATACGAACACAGAAGAAACGTTGCAAGAATAGCATTAAACAAGCAAGAGACATTATTATTATCTGTTGATATTGACGGTAGAGCTATCTTGGTCAACTTCAAGGCTCGTACTGTTCTTCATCATTTCAATTTCAAGGACAAGGTTTATGATGTCAAGTTCACTCCTGACTCCCACCACTTTGCCGTTGCAGTTGGTAGATTTATCCAAGTTTGGAAGACACCAGATTTCCAAGAAGATAGACAATTTGCCCCATTTGTTCGTCACAGAATTTACGCAGGTCATTTTGGCGATGTCACTTCTATCAACTGGTCCAGTGATTCCAGATTCTTTATCTCCACATCCAAGGATCTTACCTCCAGATTGTTCTCATTAGACTCTGAAGAAAGCTCCATTGCCATGACCTTTGCTGGTCACAGAGATACTGTCATCAACGCCTTCTTCTCAGCCAACCAAGAAATAATATACACTGTTAGCAAGGACGGCGCCTTGTTCCAATGGGAATACACTAAGAAGCCAACCGAAGACAGCGATGATGAAGAAGAAGAAGAAGATGAGGAAAACATAGACCCAAAGAAGTTGAGTTGGAGAATCACAAAGAAGAACTTCTTCTTTGCCAGTGCCAAGGTGAAATGTGCTGCTTTCCATCCAGAATCCAAACTATTAACAGTTGGGTTCTCCAACGGTGAGTTCCGTCTCTATGAGTTACCAGAGTTTAACATGATTCAACAGTTGAGTATGGGCCAGAATGACGTCAATACGGTCAGTATCAACAAGACTGGTGAATGGTTAGCATTTGGTTCTTCCAAGCTGGGTCAATTGTTAGTGTACGAATGGCAATCAGAGTCCTATATTTTGAAGCAACAAGGTCATTTCGACGCCACCAACTGTTTGGCCTACTCACCAGACGGTGCTCGTGTTGTCACTGCTTCAGATGACGGTAAGATCAAGATTTGGGACGTTGTTTCCGGGTTCTGTCTTGCTACTTTTGAAGAACATTCGTCTGCTGTCACTGCTGTTAAGTTTGCTAAACGTGGTCAAGTCATGTTCTCTTCGTCTTTAGATGGTACTGTCAAGGCCTGGGATTTGATAAGGTATCGTAATTTCAGAACCTTTGTTGGTACTGAACGTATCAGATTCAACTGTTTGGCTGTTGATCCAAGTGGTGAAGTTGTCTGTGCTGCGTCTGAAGACACATACGACATTTACGTGTGGAGTGTTCAGACTTCGCAATTGGTCGACACATTGTCTGGTCATAAGGGCCCTGTCTCCTGCTTGTCCTTCGGGACTGAGAACTCTGTCTTGGCGTCTGCCTCTTGGGATAAGACCATCAGAGTCTGGAGTCTATTCGACAGATCTGGCCATGTTGAGCCATTTGAAGTCAACTCTGATGTTTTGGCCTTAGCCATGAGACCTGATTCCAAGGAGCTTGCTGTTTCGACTTTGAACGGTCAGATCCAATTCTGGGACATTGAAAATGCCAAACAAACCGGGAACATTGATGGTAAGAAGGATGTTATTGGTGGGAGATACCTGGAAGATATGTTCACTGCCAAGAACTCAGCCAGATCCAAACACTTCACCACAATCGACTACAGTTTTGATGGGTTGACCTTAGTGGCTGCAGGTAACAACAACTCTATCTGCCTGTACGACATTCCAAACGAAGTTCTACTCAGAAGATTCACTGTTTCCAAGAACATGGAGATCGACGGTACTTTGGAATTCCTCAACTCGTCCCGTATGACTGAAGCTGGTTCCTTGGATTTGATTGACAGAGATGGTGAGCTCAGTGACTTGGAAGATCGTCTTGATAACACGTTGCCTGGTGCCAAGAGAGGCGGTGATCCGTCTCTACGTAGCACCAGACCAGCCATCAGAGTGAACTCCATCCAATTCTCTCCAACTGCTGCCTCTTTCGCTGCTGCCTCCACTGACGGTATTATGATTTACTCCATTGATGACAGGGTCATCTTCGATCCGTTCGACTTGGATATCGATATCACCCCGGAAGCCACTTTGCAATGCCTCTCCGACAAGGAATGGTTGAACTCCCTTGTTATGGCCTTCAGATTGAACGAAAGATACCTCATTCACAGAGTGTACGAAGCCATCCCAGTGCAAGACATTCCGATTGTCGCCAACGACTTGCCAATAGTATACGTCGAAAGAATATTGAGTTTCATTGGCGACATTGCCATGACCTCGCAACACATCGAACACAACTTGCTTTGGATCAAGGCTCTCATATCTTCGCACGGTAAGTACATAAACAAGAACAAGCATCAGTTCAACAAGGCCTGCAGAGCAATCAACAGATTCATTGCCAGAATCGGTAAGGAGGTCGTCAGGGTTGCCAAGGATAACGAATACGGTTACTTGTTCTTGAAGGCTGCCAATGCCAACAGCGAAGCAGACCAGGAGATGGAATTCCAAGGCTTTAATGATGATGAGGACAACGATCAGATCATCGTTGATGCCTCCGATGATGACAGTGAAGAGGCTGAAGATGAAGAAGACGAACAGGAAAACGGTGGTTGGTTCACTAATAAGAAAATGGAGATCACGTTAGCTGGCAGTGATGACAGTGACGATGAAGATGAAGATGAAGAAGACGACGAGTAAGGCTGGTGAAGGGCTTTTTGTGTATTCTACATAGAAAAAAAAAATATTGCATAAACTTACAAGATTCGAACATATTAAGCGTATTATATAGCTCATAAAATATTAAAGAATTTATGGATTGGAAAAGGTATTTATATGATTATTCGTAATAGTTGTTACAATCAAGCCACCTTTTGTCTTGAAGGTTCAAAAGGCATGAAGATGGAACACAGCCCAATAACACCAACACAGGCACCACAGATCCAGACAGGAACAGCACTAGAAGTGTTGGCAAAGTAGGCAATAGCTGGAACAGTACAAGCCATGACTCTAGTACAAGCAACAGCCAAAGCATTCCCTGTGGCTCTGGCAGATGAAGGCATGACTTCTGGAGAGTAAGCATAAAGACAAGAGTAATAAATGTTGATGCAGACAAAGACACAGGACGATAAGGCAATGTTCTGAGCACGTGTCTTAACTGCCGTGTACCCAAAGAAGAACCCCATAGTCATCAAAGCACCAATAGCCATAACACCTCTTCTACCCAAGGATGGAATCAAAAATAAGGCTAAACCAGCAATAACAGGTCCACCTGTAGATGCACTAGCAGAGATCAAGGAATCACGATAAGATCCAGCAACGGTTGGAGCTGCAGTGTTGGCGCCTCTGGATTGTAATAATTGTGGAAGAAAATTGGAATACATTGGATAAGAAATACCCAATAAAGCCCAAGAGAGAAACAGCAAAGTAGAGGATCTAGCCATGGTTTTGTTGGCGAATAATACCTTGACATGTTTGCCCATCATTTTGAAGGATTCCTTCACAGAAGGGTTTTGACGGTATTCCTTGTTATAAGTGGTTTCACCACATTCCTTGAGATCTTCAATAGTTAAGGAACAAGGCTTGTTGTACTTGGAGGCAATCTTGTGTAAAACCTGAATGGCCTCTTCATCTCTACCAGTAGCAATCAAGAATTTTGGGGTTTCTTCTAACTTGATGACAGTCAATCTTAAAATAGCAAACAACAAGACAAACCCACCATTAACAAACCAAATATATCTCCAACCACGATTACTTTCACTTGGACAATCAGCCATACTATCACAATGGAACTTATCAAAAGAGAAGAACAACCAAGTTGTCAAGTAAGCCAAAACAATCCCAAAGGACCACCATGCAGCCATGAAAGTGACCAACCATTGTTGTTTAGATGGCAAAAACTCCAAGAAAACAGTGGTATCCAAGACCAAATTACCGCCAGAGGCAGCAGCAGACAAGGCAACAAAGAGACAGTAAGTACCGTAGTTTCCCATAGTACCACAGAGAATAGCAAATATAGCACTTAAGATCAAGGATGAGTTGAAGGCGAGTTTTCTACCCATCAAATCGGCACCAAACCCCCAGAAAAGTGCACCAACTAACAAACCAGCATAAATAGCATGTGAATCAGCTGGATAATGCTGCTTGAATTGATAACGAACATATTGAGCAACACAGGATTGAATATAAGTCAGTTGTGAATCAACAGAATAACCCATCCCGTTAAGGAAAAACAATTTCCAATGATAAGGAGTGAACCCGATTTCATCGATGGCTTCGTTGATTAACTTTATCTTGGCGGATAAAACGACATCTGTGTTATCATAGTCCACTAAATCACCTTTTGTTTGATTAATGAATGCTGTGAATTTGTTGGAGGAAGACGCCAGTGTCGTCTTGTCACTTTCAATATCAACGGTGTATTGATCTTTTGTTTCGTTTAAGGACATGGTCTGATTGAGGTCGTGTGTGTGTGTGTGATACGGTTTGTTTCTTAAAAAGGAAATGATCTTATCTGTATGTGTACCAATTGGAAACCAAGAAGCGTGGAATGAGCTGGGAACTATCTGGGTTATATACTTGTCGATCAGGTAGCTAGTGTCCACTCATGTTTAGCATGCTTTAATTAATTGACCAACCGTTCTGCATGAGATCCAAAATATTTCAGATCCCTGATTCCCCAGGCACCAGAGATTCCAAGGGTTAACTGTACATACTAATAATAATAAACTGCCAGAATTAACACTAATAATTATGTGATATGTTCCAAAAACTGCAGTTAATGAGTCCCTGGATGTTTGAAGTTAGATGCACATGTGTCAATTTAATCGTCGACGAGTACGATTGTAGTACACCAGCTAGTGAAGTCTGAATTCCAGATTGTCTCAGTTTGTACTGGCCGTTTGGCACATGTTGATTTAAACAAGTGACGCTTAACGTAATTTTGGGTACACGTTTCTAGAGCAGTTAGTACAATTATATCAGTTGATTGATATTCCCACATGTCAATTTAACCCAACAAATTAAGAGTCTCCCAGTGACGTTTTAATGCCAATTTGGCAGATGTAAGATCTGCAGGACAGCCCTTAAACTGGGCCGCGTGATCATGATGTGGATCGTTACGGGTAGGGTTCTGGTTATGATGCCCTGGACACATGTACTAGAGAAAAAGAACGTAAACATGAGTGAACAGTGAACAACACGTCAAATCCAACTACCTTTAATTTCTTTATAACTATTCTACAATTGTTCCACACATAGCATCTCAGATACCACCCATGAATTCCAGTCAGCTTGAAACCACTGCTATTGCTGGTACTCTTCTCACAAGAGTGATTATTCCATTTCTTTGGCCATCTGTGAAAACATATCTTGAAGATGAAACTGTCCTTTTTTCCACGGTTATAACTTCTCATAAATCATTACAAGAGGGCATCTTTTTCTACCTTAACAACTTCAATATCTACGATGGCGGTGTTGTCCATACCCCTCCTTTGTTGATTTATATCATTGCTGAATTTTTCAGAGATTTACAATGGCTTTTATGGCCTTTGGTGGATGTTATCATCTGTTATAACATCATGTCTATTTCCAAGAAATTTTCCAAGAACACTCTACAGCCTTGGCTCATTGGGTTCTTATTTGCATTCAACCCAATAGGGATCATGGAAAACATCAGCAAGAGTTGGTTAGGCTTCCATTCTTTGTTTGTTGTTTTAGCTTTCAATTCATCCTTGAATGGTGATTGGGCTCTCACAGGTGTTTCATTAAGTTTGGCTTCTTATTTGAATTTACAAACGGTTTTGCTTTTGATCCCAGTCATAAAATCATCATCTTTATTAAATTTCTTCAAAATATTGACTTCATTTATCATCACATCAATTGTCTTATACCTCGTCTCATACAAAATCACCAACGACTCCAATTTATTCATCTACTCAACATACGTCATCAACTTAAACTTCACTAAAATAGCACCAAACTTAGGTCTATGGTGGTATTTCTTCATTGAGATGTTTGAATTCTTCATTCCGTTTTACAACAAGGTGTTCTTATTATTCCAAGTGATATTCGTTCTCCCAACAACTTTAAGATTACCATACCAATTTGCTTTTATTATCAGTGTTGGTCTATTGAAATTTGGGGGCAGTTATGCCGAATTAACTGATCTGGTCTTATTATCCGCATTGATCATCACTCAATCATTCACTTTCCCATATTTGAGGTTCCCAGTCATAAGTATCTTGATGCTTTTGATGGCTATCATCTTAGCCCCTATTTTCTACAGTCTTTGGATCAATTTAGGTTCTGGTAATTCAAATTTCTTCTATGCTATTACAATTGTTTACAATCTAGGTCTTATCAGTTTGATCATTGATTTCACTTGGGCTGTTTTGGAATGGGAGTTCAAACTTGACGCTAAGAATAATGATATCAAAAGGGTGGGTCAGTTCTAAGATATCATTTTTATAAAGATCTCCAACAATAAAATACATTATACATATACCGGTATACAGTATACATAATTGCAAATACCAGAGTCCAGTAACCGTGTGAATGGACCACAGTGATCACTGATAGATCACTATTGGTTGGCTTATATCACACATGTAGAAGCTGTACAGTGCACTAGTGCACCATCTGACAGATAGTTTCAATGGACCAGTCAATACTTCAATTAATGGGAAATGGGAAACTTGGACTTATATAATATCTTAGTCAGCATATTACCTTCTTGAGTTACCTTTTAAGTTAAAACTATATATACGTTTGTGTTAGATCACCTTTAACTTTACAGTTTAACAATTTAAGCTTGGGAACCGAGAGGTTAGTGCTATTTAAGTTAGCAGATGTTAGCAGATTAAGCAGATCTGGGTTATGATATACTGACTAAATTAAAATCTGTATCATTTAAGATGATCTCAGATCGAGATAAATATCTATATATCGAAGGTAATTATGGTCTTTTATTGGATACCAGCCAGCATATCATTGACCAGCTCAACAAAACGTAGATAAACACCATCCTGCAAGACCCAGAATACTCTTAAGATTTCGATGAAAGTCATAGGCAAAGCCATACCAGCGAAGGCAGACCCGCCAACTATCAAAATTAGGAAGCCTGAACGAATAATATACCTATTCAAAGCAGTAGACAAACCCCATAAGATATTCTTAAAAATGAAGTACTGAGCCACGATTCTCACCAATGGGAATCCCAATTTCCATACGATTTGAACCATCGTTCTTGTTGGATCTTTAAAGATCAAAAAGTTATCATACAATGAGATCAGATAGAAGAATAATGGAATGAAAAGTAAGAACCAACGAGAGAACGTACCGACTTTTTCATCAAACGGATGAACATTGTATGCGAAAAATTTTGTAAGTTCAAGATCCTTTTCTGCATATTTCTGATATTTGACTTTGTATGGATCTAAGAATGATCCTAAGAGCTCCTTGTAGATTGGCTGTGATTTGGATGAATCCAAAATGATGTTTTCAATGGAGCTTGGATCTTTGGAGTATACCAAGGCAAACAGTTGATCAATAGAGTAGAGCTTCAAAAGAAAGATACTTGCTGTTGTGCGGGCCCAGTTTAAATCAGAAAGATCCTTTAATTGTGAGTCCAGGATCTCTTGGATAGTTGAAGTGAACGATTTCAAAATCATGAACCCAACATGTTCAGAGTTCGAGAAAGTCTTGGTGTTCTTCTCTTTTTCTTCATTTAGAATCCTTAACAAATGCTTCTTAAGCTTTCTTGAGAAATCTTCATCAGATCCATCTAATAAAACCAAGAAATTTCCATTTTCAAAAGAAATGAACTGGAAAAGAAACAATTGTTGAAGAATACACTTCCAGAAATACTTGATGTTTCCGAAATTCACAAGAGAAGAGGAAACAACCTGAATAGCATTGCCCAAAGTACTAAAGTCATCTTGAACTGGTGTGAACATAGTACGATAGCCCCAAGCTTTAGTCTGTTGTTTGAAAGTTCCCTTCTTGATGAATTGGGTGAATGTGTACTTAGCCTGGGCATCTTCCAATCTTTTTGGTTGTTTAAGGTCCTCATCACCTAAGGCTTCTAAAGCAGAGTGGAAGAAATAACCGTCATTGGTAATGTTTATCTTGGTTTCAGATGAGGAGTCATCAAAGAGAAGTTCTTGGAGCTCGAGTGCGTTGAGTGGGTGTATTTGAATCTCAGGCTTGACATTGGACGTAGAAGATTGAATGAGTCGGATCTGAAATTGAGAATCCTTTACAGGGTTGACAGATTGACTGAAATGAATCTTTGCTTGAGACATGATTTGGGATATATCTTTGTAAAACACAAAAATCACAGCTTAAAGATGCGGTTGGAAAGATTAAATTAATATATTATAAACAAATAATGTTTGATCTCATCTTTGCCATATTATCCCAAATTAAGAACCCAACAATCCTGTTGTGTGTCCAAAGGATTAGCTCGGAGTTCGGGAATAACCATTCCGATTGCGTTTCCGAGCTCTCTGTCTAAGGCCGGGTTGCATATCGGAATATGTTTGTTCCGCATAATTGGCTGTACGCAGTACTGCAGCTTGAATCTGGAGACAATTAATTATTAGGGACATATCAGATAATTACACCTCCAACAATATAACCTCTGGGCTTTTCACTTACATTAGACGTGTTTCTAGAAGAAGAATACACTTTTCACAACTTCACAGACAAGTTCCCCCAAATATTCAAAAAATCAAGTATGGGAGTTTTTGGTTATGGTAAAGATTCCCGATTCAAGGACTATATTATTGGCGATAGTGCAATTCATGGAAGATACGTAGAAACAACGAAACCCAAACTTCTTGAACTACACCCTCAAAAACACACCCTATTATTCATATCTAACAAAGAATTCAGAAAAGATTTAATCAACAAGCTACGCAACCCGCCTGAACAAGGTCCATTTACAATACATACTACGAATGACCCTTTAGTTTGGACTACTCTTTGTAAAGAACTTCAAGGAGACTACTCACTTGATCCAAGGATCTGTAAACTTTCTAACAACTCTCAAGACTCACTCATGGCCAAATACAATAACAATCTTAAGAAACCATGGATGTTTGACACAGTTTCCGATCAATGGTCGTATCAGTTCCAGTTGGATCCAGATTCTGAGATCAAAAAGCTATCACAAGGGGAACTTCCACAATCAACGTCACGCTCTGCATTTTCCAAGATTGGAGGTATCCAGTTCGGCATCTCTGCATTTGAGAATGGTATGGTTTTATTTGTTAGAGGCGATAAAGATCTTGAAGAGGACATTTTGAACTCCATTCAGAAGAGTGTGTCAATGTTTAATACCGTTACTATTCAGACTTTCCAGGTTCAAATTCTTCGTGCTGTGATTTGTGGGATGCTTAATTATACACAGACAAAGTTTTCTAAGCTCAAAGTGGAATCATGGGGTTTGTTATCTCCGTACAGCTTGGATTGCGATTTTATATTGGTCTCACAAATGGTGATACTGCTTTTAAGTACAGAAAAGAATTCGATTTACTCAGCATTACAATCTACTTCCAAATTTTACACCTGCAAAGGCTCAAAAGTAGACTTTGACTTATCTACTGATTATAAATCGATTCTTGGAATTTTATCAGAGAAACTCATACAAGACAGATCGGATTCATCAAATTTCCCTACTACATTCCATGCTCTTTATAAGAGATACACTACCCACACTAAGAAACTAAAAAAGTTTAAAACAATCACAAAATGGATCGTTTTAATTTGTGAAATGCTCAAATGTCTCAATTACATCAGATCAAGAGATTTATCTATATACGAGCTGGTCATCTACTTACCCATCTACTATTTCTTGAAATGCACAACCATCACAGCAGTTATCTATCAGGGTTCAAATTTCCTGAAAGTTTTCATATTCAACCGTTCTACATTATTTATACCACTTCTAGGTATCTTAATGATGGCCTACAATTGTGCAAAGTTTGAGCCTGCTGCTTTCACCTGGGTTTGCTCCCAGGTTTTGGACCTTGATCCTGATTGGACTTTGAATAAACTTGCTTCCCCAACTGCAGATTATATACTGTCCAGGAATAGCCATTGATCAGTATACTTAAAAATATTTACATATAAATATATCAAGTTCAATTTATAAGAGCTTATAAATCGGTCACTACATGTGGTAAGCCAGGCACAACAAGTTATGATATTACGTTTTGAAGACTTTTAGATTCAATTGGGAGAGAGAAAAAAAACAGGAATCCCTTTACCCATTTTATACTTCTGATCATTAATACGTGTCACAATTCATGGAAGTTGGAACTTACATAGGTTAAGACTAGATTAAATTATTTTATTTGTGTTCCTTGAACATAACATAGAAATGATACACCCACCTATCTCTACAATCATTAATTACATTAACGACCGAACAAACCAAAGAAACCCTTCTTCTTTTCCTCAACAACCTCTTCTGAGACAGCAGCAGGAGCAGCATTAGTAGCACCGCTACTAGTGGTGGCGACTTGTGGCGTGGATTTAATCTGAGCTTCGTTATCGTAGTTAATGTAATTGAAAGCCAAATCGAACAACACAGGCTTAACAGGGATTGGTTCGAGGTTCAAACTGAAGATCTTAGACAAGTCAGTGTTGACTTGAGAGATATCACTTAAGGCATCAGCTGTGGTTCTGTTGTTCTTGTTGCTTATTATGGCAAGAACATGTGAGTTCTTTTGTAAAGTTTGTAATGACTTGATCAATTCTTGTAATTTTTCATTGGTGAAAAATGGGAAATCAATCGTTAGTTCTGAAGACTGCAATTGTTCCAAAGCAGCAGATGATAAACCTAAAGATTCAACGTATTGTCTCTTGCTGAAGTAATATTCGATGATCAATTGGGACTTGATACCCTTGAAGTAGTTGATGACCACATTCAAGTTTTCAAACAATTCGTCATCAGAGTAAACACCTGGTAATTCCAAGACATCCTTCAAGGTTTCCTCAATTGATGTCAAGATTCTTAAAGATTGTGTCTTGTTAGCACTACTCAACAAAGTCGCATCTCTTTGAACTCTTGTAGCTAACAAAGAGTACTTCAAGTAAGCTTCCAAAATCTCATCATCTTGCTTGTCCTCATCATCTTCATCAGTTTCGGCAACTTGATCAGCGTTCTTGTGAATGTAAGAAGTGTGAGAATCAAGGGCATCTTGCCATAAGGATAATGCGCTACCAAAACTCTCTAAATCAGATAATTGTAAAGCAGAAACCTTAGTGATAATTCTAGCGGTGGTTTCATCCTTGATTTTGGCATTGTATGATCTCCAGTCAACATTTCTGATAAGATCTGATTCTGATAATGGCTTGAGGAATTCAGCATCTTGGGAAGTGATGTATTGGGAGATTTCATGTTGAGATAACTTTTCAATAGTAATCTTCTTGGAAAACTCGTTCAAATCAACAGTGTTTAGCTTCATGCTTCTGTAAATAGCCAACTTGAAAGATTCGTCAATGGATTCGTCAATGATATCGTTATAGGTGACATTTTCCTTGTCTTTAGATTCCAGGAATTGTAAGGCGATTCTAGCAATGGAGTAGGACTTGATAGCTTGTTCCCATTTACGGTTGTTGACAGAGTAATAACCTTGCAAGATTTCCTTGTAGATTAAAACTTCCAAGTGATTCTCTTTACCAGCAGATAATTCGACTAAATGAGAAGCATATTTTAAAGCCTTTTTCAATCTAGTCAAGATCAAAACATGTCTAGATTTGATAGCCTTAGCTTCTGTATTTAATGATTTCTGCAATTCAATGGCATAAAGGAAATCTCTTTCGGCCAGAAGCAAGTTTAACAAGTAGTACTTGTCATTAGAGTCGTACTGTTCTTGGGTGGTAACGTGGGGCTTGTAGTTCCTAGAGTCTCTGGATTGAATCTTAAGGTACTTCTTTAACTTGTGGATTCTTCTAGTGACAGTTGTACGTTGTTTCTTGAAATCTTCAGAAGCTTGTAAGAAAGCTGTGCTTCTAGCACCGAAGGTAAGTGACAATGGTGAATCTGAGCTCATTGGGTGAATTTGGTAGTGTATTATTTCAACAGCTTTAGATAAACGTGATTAGATAGGTTTCCCGCAACAATGACTGTTAGGGTTGTCCTTGATCTTCGCCCATTAATTAAACTTGGTCGCCAAACGTCCAATCTTGAATTTTTCAAAAGAATTGAGCGACATCCGGACATCCATTTCTGGAGATCCATACAAATTAATATACAGATGACACGTGGAATCTTGGCAGAGAAAATTCGGGGACGTGTGAATAGTTAATTTGATCTTCGGCGGTTAATCTGAATTAATTTATTAATAAATATTAATGAATTGCAGTATTTTAATATTCAGGAAAGCCCAATTGGATAAATAAGCTGGAACACCACTCACCAGCTAACTCACTCCGACTGGACCAATTTCTATATCTGACTCCTATATATACACAATTGTCAACATATCCACGATTCTACAATGAAGTCTCAGATCACAACACTTCTCATCTGCATAACAGGTATATACACCAGTTTCTTAACATGGGGTATTCTTCAGGAGCAAATCACCAAACAGACATTTGAGGATTCCCAACATTTCCACTATCCATTATTCATGAATCTTATTCAAAATCTTTTATGTACAGTTGTGGGATACCTATACCTTCTTCTGACGTGTTCTGCATGTACAAGAGATGGTTCCACTTCGTTGTTTCAGTGGTCTTTGTTCAAATCTATTTTGATCGTGGCTATTACGCAATCGTTATCTTCTCCTTTGGGTTTAACTTCGGTTGAATATGTGGATTATTTGCTTTACACTTTGGCCAAGTCTTGTAAATTGATCCCTGTTATGATGGTTTCTATTCTTTGGTATGGAACGAAATTCCCATTTTACAAATATGCTGTTGCTGGTACAGTGACGATTGGTGTTGTTGCTTTCACTTTGTACGGTAAGAAGAAACAATCCTTGAGTTCTATTGGAAATAGCTGGGACACTGTTGTTGGATTGTTATTGTTAGGAGCTTCTTTGTTTCTGGATGGTTTGACCAATGCTAAACAGGATCAGTTGTTTAAGAAACATACGAAGTTAAGTGGGATTCAATTGATGATCCATTTGAATTTCATCTCTTTGTGGTTGACTTTGGGTTATTCTACTATTTTCACATCTCAACTCACTGACTCGTTGAACTTCATTCATTCTCATCCTATTATTCTGAAGGAGATCTTATTATATGGATTATGTGGTGCCGTTGGACAATTATTCATTTTTTACACATTAGCTAAGTTTGGATCTATTGTTTTGATCACAGTAACCGTCACAAGAAAGATGATCTCAATGTTATTGAGTGTGTTTCTCTTTGGCCATAAACTAACATTCGGTCAATGGGGCGGCTTAGCACTAGTGTTTGGAGGCATTGGGTTTGAGGCATGGTACAAGTTGAAAGGTGGTAAAAAAGCAGTAGTTGTAGAAGAAAAAAAGGAAAAATAAAACGTATATGAAATTTGAACATAGTTCAACCTATCTAGTGGCCTTTAAAATGAATGTACATGAAGAGTAATTAAAATAAGAAAATGCAGTTTATTGCAGAAAAGATATGTTATATTACAACACATACAAATAAATTGTATAGAAGCTTTAGAGAAACCTGTTCATGCGATACATGGTTAAGCTATGACCAGTTTATATTTGGACCAGCTTTGTAGTTTTGTAAATAGACACATGAAGCTCTTATATGCCTATCTATATAAGGCTTGCCTTAGAGCAACAATAAATAGCATGGATATAGATATATGAGGGTTTTTACATCATGATACAACCGAATCTTCTGTTGTTGAACCCAGCTTCAGCACCTTTGATTTCGAAGTTTGGAAGTTCAGAGACGGAGGAAGTAGCAGTGTTGAGTTGAGTAGACATGTTTCTTGATTGGTAGAATATTTTGTGGTTTTTTTTTTTTTTTTGTGTTGTGAGGATGTGAAGAATGATTTAATTTGAGTATGTATTTGTAAGTAATTGGTTTGGAAGAAATCTTGTTGTGTATTTATATTCGGGAGATATGTTAGATCATTGTAACCTCGACTCGACTGTTATGTATCAAGTTTGTTTCAAACCAATTAAGACGATGATCTTCGAAACAAATGTCAAATTTGAAGTACCTAGTACATGGGGAAACATGATATAGCTGTTTAATATTACATGACCAGATGTAATTGTCCCATAACGTAAGTATATCGTTTTTTACTCTATATATGTGACATAATCATTCAGATCCGCGTAATTACAGTACTGCATGTTATTTACTGAATTTAGACAAACACAAGATCTTAAAACATAAAAATAGCATCTACTTTTGAAACTTGTTTAGCTTCCTGTTCAATATACATATGCAGTTTTGTCTCAAAGGTTTGATATCAGTTTCCTTAAAAATGCTTACAACCTGAATTGGAATGTCTGAAGTGGATGCCCGCGAATTTTCCGTTTTGAGACAGATCAAAGAGATTTGAGACGTCATGCACCACGTGACCGACTGAACAAAAAATGATTACCAAGAAAAGATAATAAATAACCTGAAAGAGTAACTTTAGACGTTGAAATTGGTAATCAGCCTTTATAGGGCCGGCTTTTCTCCAAGCCGATTTACATAGCTTTAGCATCGTCAGGAGTTCACATACTAATACAGTTGATTGACCAAGTTAAAGATGCCAAACTCAGAGTCAGAATCAGAACCTGGCATAATAGTGTCTGATTGGGATCATGACCCGGAGAATGAATCCGAAATTCCCCCAAATTTCGACTCTGAAGACTCTCAATATGAGCACGAATCAGAGGAAGACGAATCAGAAGAAGGAGAAGAAGAACCCGAGAATTGTTGGATCTGTCTAACTCCAGCCCGCCCATCAGAACCATTAGTTCATCATTGTCAGTGCTCTATATCTGTTCATGACAGATGCATCATTGACTGGGCCTCAACTACTACAAACTCTGAATCACATCCAAGAAAAGACAGAGAACAATCTAGTCGTATCCCTAATCCGATCCGTGAACTTTGGAGACATTTCGTTCTTACTCAAACAAGTACTGAATTTGCCAATAAGACATTCAGTGATCATCTTGAAGATGGTTATATCTCAGAAGTGGAAAATGATTTGAATGATATCATTAGAAATTCCACAAATTTGGAAACACATGAAGGAAACAGAACCCGATTAGATTTATCTCCACCTGCTAATTTCAAGAAAAAGGCAAAGATATCAAGAGTTGTTGCATGGCGTCCTTCAACTATTTCTTTCTGGGGGAACTATTTACCTGGTGTAACACCTTCTGTTTGGACACACTCGAAATTGCTCTGCCCTCAATGTAAACGTGGTATTTTTGTTAAATCACAAGCTTCAGTTATCAGCACTTTAAGTTCAACAGGGAGTACAATCATTGATTTGCTTAGCTATGTTGGTTCTTTTGCTCTTATCGGGAGTGTTGCTTTATCAGGATCGTTGGTTGTTGGCGGAGGACTCTGCTGGGGAATGTTGGAGGCCTTTTTTGGTGGGTCTAGTACCTTAGGATTAGGACTTATTGGAGCATCCAACAGCTCTTCCTTGGTATCTGGGATTTATAACAGTGAAATTGGGATTCTTGGTATTGGTAAGTTATTAACTTTCCCATTTGCCCTCCATGGTATTCGTAGTAATACTGAAGCCGGCAACGCGTCTCTCCTCGGAGCTTTTTATCCATTGATTCTTTTCGTTGGAGGTGCTCCAATCAACTGGTCATTCACTGGGATTCTCAAAGACAGTCGTACTTTGTTTTTCCTCTGGAGCTCTCTCCTTTCTCAGATCTATTCAATTGGGTACACATTCACAATGGGATCTTGGCAGTTTGATCAGTTTGTCAAAGTTAGAAGATTCCTAGGTGAAAAGTTCAAACCTGATGTGATTCCTGTTAAGGATTTCAATAAATTGACAGTGATCTTGGAAAGCAGAGACAGTGCCATTGCTGAACGTCAATTGGAAACCAAGAAGTATGGCTTTTTCAAAAGAACTTGGTGTCGTTTGTTCCCAACTTGTTCTAATAGAGAACAAGCTGCATCATCTATGCTTTCGAATTATAGATTAAACAGGATTGTTTTCCACGAATTCCTTTATGAATTCACCACTAAATCAAATGTTTTCAAAGCCATCTCAACTTGGGCGTGGCCATTTGCCGCCAAGTTAATTTCCACTCAGATTCTTCAACGTGTTCCATTCTTAACTATTGGGTTGTCAAAGATTACGTCCAATGCCGATGACTCCCAGATGATTTTATCCTTGCTTGCGATGTCTATTGTTGTGATTCTCAGAGACACTTACCATTGGATCTATGTTCGTGCTAAAGTGAAGGAATTGACTTCTCTTTGTACGATTGACTCTAAATTTACTGGGTTTGAATTGGACACGGATGAACCAATCAGGGATATCTATGGTGGAAAAGTATCCAGACAAGACTTGGAGTTTGAAAATACCAGACTCAGATTGGGATTAGATGGTACTAGAGAAGAAGATAAAGAAGAGGAAGAAGAGGAGGCGGATGACAATCCTTTCGGCTTTTTAATTGGAAGTGACAGCGAAGACATGGAGGGCTACGAAAACGATTCAGATGATCGAGATGATGATGATGATGATGACGACGAAGAAGATATAGAATTTCCAGATTTCTTAAACGATGATATGCTGGAAAGATTCAGAGGTCTTTTCAGTGAAGAAAACATAGGAGAAGGTGGTGAATTACCAATTGATTTTCTTTCTTTACTGGACATGGCAAGTACCGATCCTGAAATGGTTGACTTAGCAAGAACCAGCTATATTCCTGAAGAGGTGCGTTTTAATTTAATGTTTGAACGACTCCTGGAGTTACACAGTGAGGCTGTTTAAGATGGCTCTGGGTTGATCATCTTATTTTGTGTATGAATTGAAAATTATCATGGTACTCTAATTATCAGTTATTCCATGACTGTATCACATCAATAGTGACATGTTAAGATAGTTGATTCTATAAGGGGCAAAATCAATAGACAACATGTATAGTGCTGACTAAGAAATTACATAAGTCCAGGTTTTGTGAATTGTCCGCCACTGAAACCTGAAATCCGATAAGATTAACAGCTACAGACACATAGAATCCAATATAATTAATTACAAAATTGGTGAAGCTCAGTGAAGCCAGACAGAATGCAAATCATACCAGACTCTCATGAAGAGGAACCAGATAACTGCTGGATCTGTCTTGACTCCAGCACATCCAACGAAAGGACAAACCCACTAATCAAATCCTGTGATTGCAATCTCTATTCACATAAAAGGTGTATATTGAATTGGGCATCGTCTGTCACATTGCAACATGCTCAAACACAAGGAGAACAGATCAACCAGACAGGTACAAATGATAATCTACCAGGATTCTCTTCGATAAATAACCTAAACTTATCAGTGGTTCAGGGCAATTCAAATGCAGCTAATGTTCTTAGAAACTCAATTTCTTCACAGTTCACCTATACTAATCCTTCATTGCATTGTCCTCAATGTCGCTCACCTATCCTATTCACTCAGAAACCATCAGCCATACTTTCACTTTCTGTCATCATTCGAGAAGTTGGCAGAATCAGCACGAAATTTGTAATCATGACATGTATTGGTACAGGTACCTTAGCCACACTTATCACTTCAGGGATTGCCACTATGACCAGTATTGGGTTTGGATTGATTTGGAATAGATTAGCCCCACAATCTGTGTTGTTGAAGTTATTGAATGTAACAGGGGTAACAACGTTTGAAAAGGCGTTGGATAGAGGAAATATTGGATTTACTGAACTAGGTTTGATAGCAGGGGCCCCTCTTTACTTGTTAGGGTTAAGAGGTGACCATTATTCTAATGGTAGCAATGGTTTACATCCTACTTTGGGGATCTCTGCCTTATACCCACTTTTGTTCTATCTTAAAGATCCACCTTCTGTTTCATGGACATGGGAGAGTTTGTATCCTTCCAAAGATCCAAGGAATTGGTTGTTTTTCGTTGATCCTTTGTCAATTGTTTACGATGTTTGCTACAAACTGACATTTAACAGGATCTATTACCGTTGGTGTATGGCAGTGAAACCTTGGTTCATCAAGAATCGTCTCACTAAGGAAGAAGTGACAGAGATCGATGATGAAGATACGGAACTAAAAGAACTTGAAGAAGTACGCCAACAAAGAGAACAATCACAGAATTTAAATGTCCTCAACAGAATATTGACCAAGATTTCTCCGCGCCTTAGCCAAAGAGAAAGAAAACTTCTAAACAGAAGAAGCCAACGTGAGGTGAATCTAATATTAACACAGGACTACACCACTCCATTCATACCTCAGTCTTCGGTTCTTACTTTATTAACCTCTCTTGCCTGGCCAACGTGTGGCTCTCTCTTGAATGGCTATGTGCTTTCCAAATCCTCAATATTCCGCTCTTTCCTCAGTCTTAGAACAAACACGCCAGATGAAGCCACATATCTTGGAAATCTACTGGGATGTGTCGTTGTTGTCGTGATCAAAGACTTGGTCAATTTAGGGCTGATCTATTTGAAGTATTGTCAATTGAGAGATATTGATATCATCGACACCAAGCAATTTGCCACTCAAACAGGAGTCAAACTGCAGATTGTAAGACCTGAAGAGGGCAATGACAATGATGCTCCTGTTGTTGATGAAGAGATTAGACAAGATCCGCTGGAATTACAAGAGCCACCTCATAATATCCGTGAAGAAGTCCAACAAGAAGTTGAAGATCTTTTAGACGCCACAATGGTGCCTGATATACCACCACAAGAACAAAATGCTAACTTCCAACATGTCGCAGTTAACAACCAGCAAGAACAAGACAATGAAGCTACTGGTGGGTCAATCGGACAACAACTTAATGACTATGTACGCACACAGATAGATGGCATTCTGAGGGATCATTTCAATGGGATCGAATCGCCTCTGTGGCCCCCTCAACTTCATATGGATGAGATCATGAGAGGATTCACAGCCACTCAGCTGGGAAGACAACAATAGATAATGAAGTTATAAGGTTTTTTATAATAATAAAAAAAAAATGTATAAATAGCGCCATCAAAATAATGATATTAACAGATTGATCTTGATACACATGCAGTAAAACACCTACTCCTTCTTAGAATCCCCCATACCCGGTGGTCCAGACAATCCAAGAGGAGAACCCATACCAGGAGGAGCAGCCAGGCCAGGAGGAGCAGATAATCCAGGAGGAGCAGTGAGACCAGGAGGAGGTGCAACAGCAGCAGCAACAGGGGCTGGTGATTTTGATTTCATAGGTAAACCTGGTGGCATAGAAAGACCTGGTGGGGCAGCAAGTGATGTATTGGATTGGATTGGATTGAGACCTGGTGGCAATGATGACAAGAGTGCAGCAACTGCAGGTGTGTTTACTGTGTTTTGTTGCTTAATATCTCTTGTTTGTGATTGTAGCTGCTGCTGTTGTTGTTGTTGTTGTTGTTGTTGCTGCTGAACAGTTTGTGCCTGTGTGAAACTGTTCAACATCTTATCGAATTCTTGTTGGACATTGATCCCGCCTGGCATTTGAGTGCCCATCTTACAATCCCTAGCAAAGTGGCCAACGTTACCGCACCTCTTACAGACAATCTTACTGGAGTAATTATCTCTGTCTGGACACTCCCATCTCTTGTGTCCTCTCAACCCACAGACATTACAAGGTCTATCGTCGTCTTCTCTCAACGTACCGTTCAACTCAGCCAAGTCACGCAATTGGGATCTCTTCAAGTCGTTCTGTCCCTCTGGAGTGTTGATGGCCCTATCCACGATATCTTTACACACTTCAATACCCTTCTCCAATCTCTCTTCATCGTCTGCCGTTATGAGACAATGCAACGGATCATCAAGATTCATTCTGGCATTCTGCTCCTTCGTGCCCTTACCCTCCTTCACAGACCCCTTACCTCTGATAGCGATCTTGGCTCCAGATTTCTCAATTAGTTGGTTCAAAGTACGGCCTCTTGGGCCTAAAAGAAGACCAATGAAGTTGATTTCTGGATGTTCTTTGACTGGGATCATGTACTTGTAGATCAAGGCTTTAGGTCTACGGTAATCTGTAGGAGCAACGTAGTGTGGCACCAATCTGACGGCGATATCGATAAGCTTATGTCTTTCGTCGTCCAATTCTTTCTTGTATAGTAATTCTCTGGTGTTAGTTCTTCTACCACGAACATCATAAACTGGAGGTGGGGATGGAGATCTGGACAATTTGATTGGTGGAGTCAAGTCGTTGTTCAGGATCATTTGTGTGATTTCTTCGATTCTGTAAATGATCTGATACGACTCCAATTGTTCTGGTGTTAACGCAACATCTATGGCCGTTGGTAAATTGATAAAGGTTTTGATCTTGTTTTGTCTGGCAGGAGTCCAACGACTCTCACGGGTCAATGTACGACCTCTGGTGGGCGTTGACTCATCATCTTCTTCGGTATCTAGTTTTCTCTTCAATGAGTAGCTGGACATTGCTATGGGTTTTTGGTTTGTCGAAATAATTATATGATTGATAAGATATGAATTAACACTTTTACTTATCTTGTTGTGTGCCCTAACTTGTTAGCTTATTATTATATCCTAGTAGGTTTAATAGTGGAAAATTTAGATGGAAAACCTGTTCGCGCACTCTATTAAGGAGAATGCCTTTTTAAGAAGAGTTTGTGTGAAAAGTAGTAGTTGAAGTTTGGACGTTGTAGTATCATATATGGAGAATAGAGGGCTACTGACGACTTTTGGAAAGGTTTGTTGATGAAGACTAAGAAGTGTTTAGAGTATGAATATTTCAAAGACCTCTCCCACTCTGAAAGGTTACCCGGTTCTTGTGCCGATGCCTCTTAGATATTTCCAACGTTTGTACAAATCTAAAAAAAAAAACACACAGAAAATTTCCAACTTCCCCATCACACTCTACACAGTCCAAATGGTGGATGATTTTTTTTAAAATCTTTATGTTAAAAATACAAATCATCCCAGATATGCCTCTTTCTCTTTTGAGGGAGAGAACCTGAGTTTGGCCGACAGCTGCAAGCTTGTTATCCACAAATAACCGACATTCCTGATACTTGGTTCTCGTTCTGAGAAACAACTTTGGGCAAACTAGGGTATCTTTGACTGGGCAGTGAAAGATTAAGAAGTGCACCATAGTACGTCGAATTCGCTTGTCTCATGATTTATTTCATGAAGCAAAACACCGGTTCGGAGTCTCCAAGATCACTTACATGTGTATTATCGTATATACGTTTTCAACAAATGAGAAGTTGTTTAGTTTTATTAATCCATGAGATTTCACTTTCTAAATATTTGTCTTTATCACGTGACCAAACGGGTTATATTTCACTGCTACTTCATGCGTCTGCAGCCTGCACGTGAACAAATCCCTGGCTAGTATATGTCAAAGGTGCTGCAGCCTGTGTTTTTGAGAAAGATCCTTGATTTTCATTTGCTTTTTGATCTCTCAATTATAATATATATATATATATATATTTTTTGGGAAACAAAGCTGGGCGGTAAACAATATCAATATTCTCCACAAATCCAGGAAAACTCTTGATCATTTGAAGCTTGAATCCATTTGAACAAAGGGGTATATATCATGAGATATCAGCTTCCATCAAATTCATAAAATATAACTATTATCATACACACATCATAATCATAACAATAAACTATGGATCTGTACATTGAACCACCTACACAGTCAATCCAACCATTCATTTCCAAACTTCTCACAGAGAATCGTTATGTGGCCTCAGTCAATAACGTGATCTTTAAGATCATCTCTTCAATATTAAGTGGGACTATCTTTGGTCTTTCTATGGTCATTATCACTATATTCAAGATTAAAAACTTCATGGATTCAGGCTTTGATGCCGTTAATAAGATCATCTCCACTGTATTGTCATATAATTTGATTGGTTTTCTGGCACTGCTTGATGTCTTCACCTATATTAAACAATCTTTTGAATACTCCAAAATAGAGAGAATAGAGTATTCCAAATTAGATGAATTGTTCTGGAAGAGAGGTGCTTCTTTGAAACTTGGTGATAATTATCAAACTTTGATAATGGTGCCTCCAAACTCGCAAGATACAGACCATGATGATTTCATTGACACAATTGAGAATGCATGTGGGTTTCAAATCATCCATAAAGAAGAAGACAATGATCTGATCACCAATAATGAAGGAGAACTCAACGATTTGAAACCAAATATAAATTCTAACTTCATACCATCTCCTAAGCTTAGATCTTTCTTTACAAGGAGCGAGGATAAGAAACATTGGTGGAGAAGAGAAAACAAACAATCACCCCTGTCTAGTCCATTCACAGATATGTACGGAAATCAGGGTTCTCCAAGATTTGATAAGAAACATTACGTTGGTCCTGATATCACAGAGGATAGTAGGGACGAGTTTGGAATTCCATACTACCAGTTAAGTCCACATGATGAGCAGGTATTGAGTATACGCTATACCGATAACGTGGCTGAATCAATTCCGAATGTTATGATCCCTTTAGTTAAAAATGTCGTATCTAGGGGAGGCAGTTCATGTTGTGGTGGGACTGTCAAGGAAAAGGCAAAAGCTTTAGAAAGAAAGATAGATTTTACAAATAGAGACTTTATTGTTAAGTGTGGGGTAACAAAGGATATTGATCAGAACACAACAAAACCAACAATAACAAACTCCTTTTCAGAATCACCTGTGTCTATACTGAGGTCAGAATTAGAAAGAACAGCCAAGCTGAGTGTCACAAAGCCAAGTAAATTTAAAATGTTACTTCAGATGAACAATAGTGCTGAATTTGCCAACAAATTGTCCGCTAGTGTTTTAAAGAGTACATTTAATTCATCTCCAAAGACTGCCAAGCTATTACCAAATTCTTATGACGATACTTCGGGGATTAACTTGTTGGCATTTAGCTCTAACAATGAGAACAGTCTCACAAATGATTAGATCACATCCACACATGAATATTTGCATTCCGCAGATGGTGGTTATATTAGTTCTTGAACCAAACCCATTACAAATTTCATTGATTTACAATTGAGAATTTAGATACTCAAAACTTTCCCATTTCACCATATCATAATCAGCCAATATGATTTAACTACCAGTAACTTAATTTGAATATTCCACTTATATTACCATAGGCCTTGAGAGATCAGTACAAGATCTACATGCATAAGCTTTACTGATTAAACACAAATATTATAGTTTATTCTGAATTTTTCAACAGATTATTTAGGAATAGCACTTCTAATCAAAGCAAAGATCTCAGCTAATTCTTCATTGTTAACCGAATGATCTAGACCTCGATAAGTCTGATAGTTGTAATTCTTGTAGCCCAATTTCAGCTTAAAGAATTCGCTACCTTTATCACCAGCTTCACTATTAACAATAGGATCACTAAGGCCTTGGCCGTGGAAAACCGGAGTTTCCAAATTGATAGGATTGTATCTCTTAGAATCAGTAACGAAATCCAAAAATGGAACAATAGGAGCACTCAAAGGAATAAACCCAGCAATTTTAACATCAAGCGTAGCCAAAACACCCAAAGTTAAAGCACCACCTTGAGAGAACCCACCAAGGATGATTCTTTCTGGTTTAATACCATTATTGTTAATTTCATCATGGATTAGATTCTTGATAGTATTAACGGATTTCCCAAACCCATCAATATCATGTTTTTTCACCTCTGCGTTTCCAAATTGATAAATATCGTACCAGGAAGGCATAGCATACCCGTCATTGACAGACACAGGGACAACTGGAGCATTAGGAAAGATGAAGTTGATATGATCGAATTCAGGTCTTGCTCTTTGAGATAAATCTGAAAGGAATTTCCAACCTTGACCTGTATCACCTAGACCATGGATGAAGATTATTGTGGCGGTTGGTTTTGCTGCTAGAGCTGGAATACGGAGACAAGAGATTGGAGACATTGTATATGATGTGTGGTTCTTAGGAATGATTGTTCTGTTAAGAGAGATGGGTTGGGTCAAGTTGTTGTGAGTTGTAAGTTGTAAGATCCGTGTCTATAACTAATCGTGGGTGAACATTATTATCTTACATAAGCAGAATATGTCTTAGTCACGTGCCAGGCTAGAGGTGGATATTTTGGTATTGTGCTTGGAGGTGAATAAACCATAATCAACAACCATTTGGTTTATATTCTATTTACAAGGTGTATATCAGATTCATTAAAGAAAAACAATTCTATTCAATTCAGACTGAAGGGTCTAATCATACACACAAGTAATGTCGAAACAGGTCAATGATACAGTAGATCAAGATCAAATCGGCTTGAATTATCTTCAAGGAATTGATGTTGTCTCCAATGAAGTTCTTGAACAAGGAGGTTTACTAGGAGGTTACTTCACCACAGACAGTTCCTTATTGATTTCACCACCTGTGATACCGAAATCTACCACCAACATAAGTTCTGGCACAGGTACAGATACAAAGACAGAAATAGAAGGAAAATCGACGGTAACAAATCCATATGCACATATCCCTGAAGTGCCAACCTTACCAGCAAACTATGATCCAAAGAAGACTTGTCCATTCTGTCATAAAATTTTCACACATCATGGATCCTTAGGCCGTCATTTGGACAAACAAAAGGGTCGCCCTTCACATCCATTCGATGTAATTAGTGAGATGAGGGCCTCTGTTGCTAGAAAGGGAGATATTGAATCGATTCGATTAAGAAAGAAATCAAGATCATCAAGATACAATTCGAAACAATCAGTCAAAGATCGGAATAAGATACAAAGACGACTTCGTGAGAAACGCCATAGATTTAAAAGGATGGCCATTGATGAATTTATTGGATTTTTGGGGAAACCTGTCTTACCTCCTCATCCTTCATTTCCTAGATTAGTTGTTTATTTCCTTTCTCCAGATCTATGGCCTCATGATCCACCTTCTTTGGAGACTCACAGATTATTGACTGGCTATCTTACACAGCGATTCTCCACTACCACTGCTACAACAACAACAACAGAAACTACTACTGGCACTACGACAACTGGAAACGATAATCAAGAAGAGGAAGACCTAGGAAGATTCCAGGACATAATGATGAAGCTGAAAGCAGCAACAGACAACTGGTTAACATTAACAGATCATGTAAAATTACAAATATGGACACGAGAATTACGGAAGGCCGCAGAAGAGGCCCTTAGTGGGATATCTTTGGCAGAGCTGGCAGAAAGAGATGGTTGGATTAGAAGGAGATGTGAGGTGTTGATGACGGAAAAAGAAGGCGAAGAAGAGAAAGACGAGGACGAAGAAGAAGAAGATGAAAGCAGTCATGATGAGAATGGATCTGAGTCTGTTCATCAGAGTGAAGGAGATTCTACAACTACTCTTACTACTGATAATAATAATACTACTAATAATAATATTATTACTGAAGGGTTTGGCCAGTTTGAAGGAGTTGATCTGGCTGCTGTTGCAGGATTAGCTGTTGAGCATGGTACACACAGTATAAATAGATAAGCAAACTATAAGTAAAATTTTAATTCAAATTCAAATTACATCTATCTATATATTGTCCTTACCCACTGGAACCATGACTGTGACCATGTCCATTTGAAGACGAATGGTAAAACTTCTTAAATATAAACCCGACAAAGGCATACGTATCAAATCTAACCAAGCCACCAAACAATTCCACACAATCCTTATTTTCAAACTGATAATCAAACAGCAATTGATCCAAAGTGAATCTCTCTTTGAAACCATTCATTGCTAATTTGGAACTTTCGTACGATTTAGAAGAGATCTCAAACACACCAGGCTCATTACAAATGAACATGAAATCAACTTTTGGGAACGATAATCCCGTGAAGAAAGAATTGGAAGTCAATGGGTCTGAATCTTTAGTTATGATTATTCCCCTTTCGTAAAGTTTCTTGAAGGAATATTTATAAGCTCCGAATTTAGGAATCATTCCCCCATCTCTTTTCAATTCTCTTTCGTAGAAATATTGCTTAGTGAATGGGAAAATCAGTAGACGTTTCTTCTTACGACGTGGTGAATTGTTCTGGATGTCTTCCATGGATTTATCAATCAATGTCTCGTAGTTCTGTAGATGATAACTTAATGATTCCCCCTTTGCTTGTAATCGAATCAAAACATTCTCTGCGGTTTGTAACTGTCTCTTACGTAATTGTCGTTGATCGTTTTTCGATTTGATATCGTTGACAATATCATTTATGATTGTTTGGAAAGCAGCATCATAAGAAGAAGAAAGATATGAGAAAGTTTGTAATTCTTGGATTTTGGCAATGGTCATTTGTTTCAAAGAACGATATGAAACTTTAGTCAAATCTCCCAATGAACCCTGGCCATCGTTGACATATTCATTGATGTTCAATCTACCATCTCTGTTTTCCAAATCAATCAAAGTTTTGAACTTAAACTCATGGATATTCTCCACAGGAGCTTCAATCAACGTCTTGAGATCATCAAACTCATCCTGTACCTGCATCAAATAGACAACACAACGTTTCAATTGCATAGTGAGACATTTGATTCTCATATCCTCAGCGTCAGGTTTACAATAAACCGATGGATTCAACAACAGAGTGTAATACCCATTCAATTTCGAAAGGGCCGGAGTCTTCAAGGTATCGATAGCGATCAAAGTTTCTCTCAATGAATCTTCGTTATATGGTGCGATATCATTGACGTGTCTTTGTAAGATATCACCAATGGAAAGCATATCAAGGACATTCAGAGTCAAATTTGGTCTGTTATGGGAAGTCATATCGTCATAAATTGTCATTTGATACACGGAGTCAATGTCAGCGATCTCAATGAGGGTTTTCAGGAACTGGGTGATTGGTTCAGTCATGTTGATGATATGTCTGTTCAAAGGTTGATGATATGGGTCTTTAGCACTGTTAAAAGGTTTCATGGTGAACAGTTGGACCAGGAGTTTGTCTAAAGCCTTCAGGTTTGATCTGGTTAGTTTGGTGAGTCTTGAAGTTTCTGGAGATTTGAAGATCTTGTGGAATTCATGAGGTTGGAACATCAAATTGAGGAACCCTTTAATGAAGATAAACCCGGCATTGGAGAGATGTTCTTGATCAACATAGTTTGGATACTTCTTCAAAGAGGTGAGATAACCCACTTTAGCTAAGATCTTGATGAACGCTGGGATACTGTCCATAGAGTCGTGTAAGATCTGGAAGATTTCAGAGGAATAGCTTCGTAATTGTTGCAGATTTTCAATGAATTTCTTCTCTGTTGATCTTTCAGAAATAGCATCGTTTTCAGAGACACAAGAGGAACCACCACCATGGATCTTATGGTAGATCACTACAGGATCAGCTTCGAAATCTATATTCCCTTCGTTTTCAACAAGTCCCTCCATCAAATCTCCAAACACAGTCTTATGATACTGACCAGAATCCATAACAAACGTGTTGAGAAGTACCAGCCAGTGATCAGAATGTCCACTGTTACCACCACTGCCACCAACTTGGAACCGTTCAATCGAGCCACTCTTCAATACCGCATCTTTAACCACAGACTCCATCAACTTAATAAACAGATATTCCTCTCTTGTTGCTAACCCACCAGCCTCTGATTTCAAACAATTGTTGAACACCTTCAGGGCTATATTGACACCGTTTGAAGAAGAGCTGGAATGGATCAACTTGGTTAGATACGAAGGTTGTGTTTGCAGCAGGTAGAACAGTTTCTCAAACAGTTCGATCTTTTGCTTGGATTTCAAGTTCAAGGAGGATAAATCGATCGTCGTGGCCCTAGACGAAGTCCCATTGAAAGATTTATTCATCTGATGGACAACTTCGTCGAATTCGATCTTGTTCTTCTCCAACAGAGCGATTTTCAGATTCAACTGGTCGATGTGTCGTTGCAATCGTTCATTGTTGGCTGTTCTCTCGTTGATTATCTCCTTCAATTGTGTCAACTTCACCTCTTCTTGAATGTCGATCTCATTATCGGTCAGCAAATAGCTGAACTTCTTAATCACAGATAATGGCGGGTTAGACATACAGATCAAAGACTTATAGGCGTTTCCCAAGTACTTCCCACGGATGTAACTCTGTATCTTGACGATTTGCGGTAAAAACTGTTCGTAATATTGCAGCAATTCACGACGTGACTGACGATATAAAGAACCACGGATTAAGGATTGTAATTGGGTGACTTCCTCTGCATAGAAATCGAAATTGTCCAGGATCAAATCGTACGAATATCGAGTGATCACACCACGGATATGTGATTGTAATTGGATCACTGAGTCCGTGGCGTTTGCCAATCCGATTCGAGTCCTTGAGATATCATCTCTGAGACGTTTTCCTTTGAAGACCGCAACAAGTTCATTCAAGTTCTGATCCTCATCGTCCAAAGTATCCAGAACCACATTCAATGTATTTCTCACTATCCCGCCTCTAATAATACATTGCAACTCAGAAACATCGTGCTCTCCACGCTTCAGCAGCAAATTCTTCTTCTTTTGGATCTCACTTCTAACCCTGTTCCCTCTAATGATCGATTGTAGAAACAAAACAGCATCACCTTCAGAAAGAACACCACCAACAGAATTTTGCAATTTCCTATCAAACAGAACACGGCGAGCAACGGATTGGAACGCTGTGATTGGACCACGAGCTTGGATTCCCCGTTGGATAGAATCATAAACAATTTTCCCACGGATTTGAGATTGAATTGAGATAATCTTGTTATTATGTTTGAATAATTCGAAATTAATTCTATCGATTCGATCACGTGTCCGGTTCCCGCGAATTATACTTTGAAGTTCAATAATTTCATCTTTAGAATCGTGTTGTTTCATATGTCTTAATTTGACCCTTTGGAAATTTCCCCTTACAACAGCCTGTAATCTTGTAACATTTGGTTCGATTTGGTTCTTGGTTTCACCATCTTGGCCTAATCTCTTACGGACCAAGAATCTTCTGGAAACAGCCTGTAAATCAATTATATTCTCAGTCCAGATATCAAGCATTTTCTTCTTGATGAAAAAGGCATATCTAGTATTAGCACCACGTGCATGGGATTGAAATTTGATCATGTTTGTAAGGAATTGGGATGATGATAGCACTGGACGTGTTGGTGATCTGTTTGATGTATTGAGATCTTGTATTGGTTCAGGTCTTTCTATGGTTGATGGTTTCAAAGGTTGGTTTAAAGATTTGGATTTTGGTGATGTTGGAATCTTGAATTTTGGTGGTGGTGGTGGTCGCAAGTCTGGTGATAACTCTGGGATAGAACCAGTCTTAATGTTCAATGGTCTTGGTCCTGGTGGCGTCTTGATATCATTATCTAAGAATGGTGATTTCAATCTCCTGGTTGGAGAAGCTGGTGGCTCCAGATTAGTGGAGTTATTCAAAGGTTTCAGAACGATGGGATTCAACAACGCAGCTGAAGATTTAGGAGGTTGGAAATCAACGATGTCTCTCCCACGTAATTCCCTCTTAAATTGACTATTCAACGATTCGAAATTCGGGAAATTCAACCCACGTAGACAACTATTAGCAACGAATAAATCCTCTTCTTCAAATGGTCCCTGTGCTGGAATCACAGTAGGCAAACCAGACGTAGAATTGACAATGGCACTAAGAGCATGGATACAGATAATTACTTTGGGAATATTCTTGCCTTCATAAAGATCATTCAATTCGAATCTGAAAAGATTGGGCATTTTCACTTCGTCTAATAACTTAAAGAAAATATTGATATTATCGGTATGATGGTATTGGAATTTTGAAATAGTGATTTTATCTTTGATCTCAGGTTTAAGAGATTTAGCCAATTTGGCTAGAATGACACCATCCTTTAATCCTTGCTTGATTAAGGATCCCACTGGAGGTATCTCCTCTTTGATTATCGACTCAATCCATTCCTTAGCTTCTGAAACACGACATAAATAGTCAAATGCCTTTCCAGATTGTAATGCTGAGCTGGAAGGAGAAGATGACAAAGTAGCCATAGAGTTACTACTCGGAATGCTTGGGCGGAGTTTGATTGGAGATCCAGGCAAGGATGGTAGTTCTAATGGTGGCTGAGAAGATCTAGTCGAAGGAGAAGCCGGTTTGGTGGATTGTCCTGAATTCTCTATAGCGGCGGCTCGTAGTCTTGTAGAAGAGATAGGAAGATCAAGGATAGACATAGGTCTTGATGAAATGTTCGAAGCCAGTGACCTTGAAGGAGAACTCGTGACTAAAGTGGATCTAGTTCGAGATGGAGATACAGATACTTGTTGTGGTGAGTTATTTTCAAACAAGGATTTGGCTCGAGCGTGAGTTCCTCCTCTAGTTGGTGATGCTGGTGGGGTTCTATTTGTTTGGTTTAGATTCTCAAGGTTTTCTAGGTACGTTGAAACCACAGAACGCCTTGTTGGCGAATCATTGGACATGGGCGATGAAGATAATATGGGAATCGAATCTGAATGGAAAGATATTGTATCGGAGATCCTTCCAGATCTACTTTAATTGTTATTTCTAAAGAGATCTAAAAAAAATTTAAGCGCCTTTTCTAGCCTAGAGATCTAATAACGTGTTACATCGTTGTATTTTTCCAATCTGTCCATAGATGTAAAAGTAAACAAACACTCGAAAATTACCGCTTTCGGACTGATTGGCATAGTTTTGAGTTTAAAAAAAAACACAAATCAAAAAAAAAAAAAAAGCCTAATTGGGAAAGATTCCTGATCATATTCTGTTCTATACAAGACTCAAATAATTTTCTATATCACTGAGTACAAGAAGTGGATCTGTCTTGAATATCTCAATGAACTTGTCAAACTCAGAGGAAAACTGTACATATTCAAAACTAGTACTGTCACCTAATGGTGAATTAAAATCATCAACATGTGTCCCTTTAGAAACTTTCAAATTCGTACAATCTTCAATGATTATCTTATGATTAGGATTGAGAAGTTTGATGGTACAATTTTTCAAGCTGTGTAATCTAGTTTGTGAATTAGTGCCTAATAGAATCATACAGTTGTTCACATTCTTTAAGAAATTGGAGGATGTGTTGTGATCGATAAAGATTATTGAATCTGAGATATCAAACATCTGTAATGAATCAACTCTGTTGGCAATTAAGATACTTCTGGATACATTTTGAACTATAGGATTTAGATCAGTGGTGATTGCAATTGATTCGTTCGTTTTATCAGATATAGTAGGCTTGATTATATCTTCTTGATCAAGGGATTGGTGTAGTTTTTTCTCCTTCTTTGGTATGCTTGACTTCTTAATTGTTGAAAATTTGAACCTTCTTGTAGACAAGCCACTATCTTTCTGAGATTCCAATCTCTTTGACAGATCGTTAAGCTTATCACTGAATCTTTGAAGTTCATATGGTGCTAGTGAGTGTTTGATGAGGTCTAGATTTGAACGTACGGTTGTTATGTTTGATTTGATTTCTTCTGAAGCCGCCACGGTTTTTCCTTTGATTGAAGAGTCTATTAACGCTATTGAAGTGGATATGCTGTCTTTGGTGATTTGACTGTCTGACATTTTCGTTTTGAAGATGTAATCAATTCAGTGACTGACTTTTGAACTTATGTGAAGACCCATTATTTTAATTTTATTTAGCGTTAACCACAGCAGAAATGTAAAATCAAACCACGTGACCTGGGACTACAATCCAGTTCAAGCACAAGATTAACATTACAGAATAATTCTTAAAATATGAACACAATTTATTATAACGAACTAAACTAAACTCAAAACAACCCACCAAACTAGATTTAATCAACTTCTTCCATTTCGGTTTCGACGTTAACTTCATCAGCAGCAGAGGAAGCAGCTTCTTCAACAACTGGAGCAGCGGTTTCTTCTTCATCAATGTTTAAACCTAAAGAGATCAATCTGTTGATTCTGGAAGCGAAAGAAGTTGGTTCTTCTAAAGTGAAACCAGAGGTCAATAAGGCGGTTTCGTATAACAAGGTAGTCAAGTCCTTAACGGTTCTGTCTTGAGCACCAGAAGCTTCAACCTTGTTCTTCAATTCTCTGATGATTGGAGACTTTGGAGAGATTTCAAAGATCTTCTTGGAAGCCATGTAAGAAGACATGGAAGAATCTCTTAAGGCTTGAGCCTTCATGATTCTTTCCATGTTAGCAGACCAACCGAACTGGGCAGTTCTAATGGCAGCTGGGGCATCGACCAACTTGTGGGAAACAACAACCTTTTCAACTTGTTCACCCAAGATTTCCTTCAAGGCCTTGGCCAAGTTTTCGAATTCAGCTTCTTCCTTTTCTCTTTGAGCCTTTTCTTCTTCGGTTTCTTCTAATTCAAAGTCCTTGGTGATGTCGACCAACTTCTTGTCTTCGAATTCCTTCAATTGGGAGAAGGCGTATTCGTCAATTGGGTCACATAAGAATAAGACTTCAAAGTTCTTGGCCTTCAAGATATCCAAGAATGGAGACTTTTCAATGGCCTTCAAGGATTCACCAGTGATGTAGTAGATGTTCTTTTGGTGTTCTTGCATTCTGGTGACGTAGTCAGATAAGGAGGTTTGTTCTTCAACAGCCTTGGTGGAGTTGTATCTTAACAACTTGGCTAAGGCGTTTCTGTTTTGAGAGTCTTCGTGGACACCTAACTTGATGTTCTTACCGAAAGCAGTGTAGAACTTTTCGAATTGTTCGGCATCTTCAGCGATTTCGTTGAAGGTTTCGATGATCTTCTTGACAACGTTCTTTCTGATCACCTTTAAGATCTTGTTCTGTTGTAAGGTTTCTCTGGACAAGTTCAATGGCAAATCTTCAGAGTCGACAACACCCTTGACGAAGGATAACCATTCTGGGATCAATTCTTCAGCTTCGTCAGTGATGAAAACACGACGAACGTATAACTTGATGTTGTTCTTCTTCTTCTTGGATTCGAATAAGTCAAATGGAGCTCTCTTTGGAACGAATAAGATGGCCTTGAATTCCAATTGACCTTCAACGGAGAAGTGCTTGACAGCTAATGGGTCTTCCCAGTCGTTGGAGATGGACTTGTAGAAAGCGTTGTATTCGTCTTGGGTGACTTCAGATGGAGCTCTGGTCCACAATGGCTTAGTCTTGTTTAATTCTTCTAATTCGGTGACGGTTTCCTTAACCTTCTTGGTTTCCTTGGTTTCACCTTCTTCGTCAACTTCTTCTAACTTTGGCTTGTTGTCTTCGGAGGCAGCTTCTTCGGTTTCTGGAACCTCCTTTTCAACTTCCTTGGTGACAAGCAATTGGATTGGGTAAGCAACGAATTCGGAGTGTCTCTTGATGACTTCCTTGATTCTCTTTTCTTCCAAGTATTCTAATTGATCTTCCTTTAAGAACAATCTCAAGACGGTACCACGGGAGATCTTTTCCTTGGTTTCATCCAAGGTGACAGTGAACTTACCACCGGCGTTGGATTCCCAGATGTATTGTTCGTCATCGTTGTTCTTGGAGATAACTTGGACCTTGTCAGCAACCAAGAAAAGGGAGTAGAAACCAACACCGAATTGACCAATCATAGAGACATCGGCACCAGCAGTTAAGGCTTCCATGAAGGACTTGGTACCAGACTTGGCAATGGTACCCAAGTTGTTGACTAAATCAGCCTTGGTCATACCAATACCGGAATCTCTGATTTCTAAGATCTTTTCTTCTGGCTTTGGAGTGATTCTGATGAATAATTCTGGTTCGGTTTCCAATAAGGACTTGTCAGAAAGGGCTTGGTATCTGATCTTGTCTAAGGCATCAGAGGCGTTGGAGACTAACTCTCTCAAGAAGATTTCCTTGTTAGAGTAGACGGTGTTGATGAACAAACTCATCAATTGAGTGATTTCAGCTTGGAATTCATAGGATTCAGTTTTACCAGACATCTTGGATTAAATATGTGATTGAACTTGAAGTGGATCTGAAAAGAAAAGTTGATTGACATTTGAGATCAAGAAGTGAATAAAAACGTGGGCGTCAAGGAAATCTTTTATAACCATTTGCTACGTCGACGTTTTTTTTCACAAACCGCGTTTTTTTGGGTTCCAGGAAGATCTAGAAAATTCCATGAGCCTTGTTTATTACCCGATCCGGCCACATCTTTGTGGCACATATACATACATGACCTGAGATTGAGGAGTTTAAGGATATTTCCGATTAATTAATATAGTACAAAGCTCAAACCTATTCTTTTTTTTTTAGATACAACTTTATCAATCTGGATCGATTAAATGGGAAGAAGGGTTTTGGAGTTTTGTAAAGTAACCTTAGAAGTCTGTTACTAAAACAGGAAAAATGGTCATTATCAACCCATCTTGCACACAAGTACCACTTCAATGTCTCTTCATAAACCCTTCTCAAGACCAAAGCGCGCGATACCCTCCTTTCTTTTCCCCAAGAGGTTGAGGATATCAATAGAAGATTCTAGAAGAACGAACCCTGGTACACCATCAACCAGTGAATTTTGATCCAAATCAAATCTGAATGAATATTAATAGCTACAAAGAAAGCAATGGTAATGAGTAGTTAAGTAATTTATATGTTTCTGATTAACCAAAGTGTTTTATGATGTATTGTTTGAAGGAGAAATGATGCCTACTACCCAGAAATTGACCAACTTATCAATTATAAATAATGCCTCAATTTAAGAAATTCCCATCATTAATGATCTGAAATTCTCAAAACTGGGAACAAAATATCCAAACATTTCTAGACTTGTGAATGCTTTGTTCTTAGATGCAACTTTAATGTTCATGCTGTTCAGATAATCTCGTGTATTTAGGATTTTAATTGAGTAATAATCAACACTTATAAAAAACAGACGTCGTGAGATATAACCTGATTATATATACAGCTTCATTTATAGATAGAAAGGGTAAGGGTAATTGTAGGGTTTAACTCTGGTATTATAAAATGGTGAATTCAAGAGATATTATTCATAATATTATCGTTCAACCGAGGCCATCAAACATGCAAATTACTAATAAATCACTTTAAATATTTTCTAATCCAAAGTTCTTGATTATATTTTATAATTTAAAGCCTTAGACCTTTCAATCAGAACTTGACACGGTTACAGCTTAACATCAATCAGTGCTGTACCGGCGCAGAATTCAATCACTGATCAGTGTGAGAAATCAAAATTAATTAGTGGACTCCAAGACCAAAGTCTGCGAGCTTCTGTGTTTTAAAATTAATTAAGATAACACTAGATGATAGCATTTACAAATTGAAACTAGACTTGTGGACAAAGGACCAAGCACCAAACGCCCAGAGGCCCAGATAATTAACACGTCTTTTGCGCTGTCGTTTAACAACGGGGTTTTTATTTTCTTTCTGTTCGAACATAAGGTGAGGAAATTCGCGAGGCCCACATGTCAACGATACCAAACAAACAAAGCTGGTCCAAAAATTAAACGAGCTGTCCTAACTAAGATACTAAGAATAAAGAATTGTCAAACCAAACTACATACAATTTGTGACCTCAAACATTCAAGTCCAGCTACTGTTGTGGAACCAAAGTCAAAAAAAAAAACAAACAATATCTTTGAATCATGGGTAAAATCGCACAACTTGTCTTACATCCCTTCGAATTAAGGGCTGCAATCCAATTAAAATATATTCGTAATTCTCTTCATCCAAGAAACAAAGCTTCAGAAAACCCAGAGTTAAGAAGATGTTATGAGTTGTTGAAGGCCACTTCCAGATCCTTCGCTGCAGTCATTGAGGAGCTCCACCCAGAGCTAAGAAATGCCATCATGTTATTCTACTTGATCTTGAGAGCCTTGGACACCATTGAAGATGATATGACCATTGATAAGGACATCAAGATTCCGTTATTGAAGGAATTCGACGCCAAGTTGTTGACCAAGGATTGGACTTTCAATGGCAACGGTCCTAACGAGAAGGATCGTAAGGTTCTTGTTGAGTTCGATGTCATTTTACACGAATATCATAAGTTGAAGCCAGAATACCAAGACGTCATCAAGGACATCACCAAGCAAATGGGTGATGGTATGGCTTACTACATTGAAAACACCGAGTTCAATGCCAACGGTTTGACCACTGTCAAGGACTATGACTTGTACTGTTTCTACGTCGCTGGTTTAGTCGGTGATGGGTTGACTAGATTGATCGTCTTGGCCAAGTTTGGTGATGCCAAGTTGTTGGACAACAGACAGCTCTTGATAAGTATGGGTTTGTTCTTACAAAAGACCAACATCATCAGAGATTACGAGGAAGACCAAGTCGATGGCAGAGCCTTCTGGCCAAAGGAGATCTGGAGCAAGTACACTGATAACTTGGGAGATTTCATGAAGTATGAAAATGAAGAAGCTGCATTGAACTGTGTCAGTGATTTGGTCGTCAATGCTTTAGAACATGCTGTTGATGTGTTGAACTACTTGTCTTTAATCCAAGACCAATCTTCATTCAACTTCTGTGCCATTCCTCAAGTCATGGCCATTGCCACTTTGGAACTGGTTTTCCAAAACCCTACTATTTTCCATGAACATATCAAGATCAGAAAGGGTACTACTTGTCACTTGATCTTGAAGTCTAGAACCTTGAAGGGTGTCACTGAGATTTTCCAAGAATACGTCAGAAAGATCCACCATAAATCCAAGCCAACCGATCCAAACTATTTAAGAATCGGTTCTATCTGTGGTAAGATTGAACAATACATCGAATCTATGTACCCAGAAGATCACTTACCTGAAGGCATCGTTCCTCAACCAACTGAGGTATACAGACAGGTCCAAAAGAAGGCCCAGCAAGATTTCATCATGGCAAAGGTCATTGAGATTGAAGAGGTCAAGGCTAATGCCATCCTCGGTGCTGTTTTGATTGCTCTTGTCTACGGTATATCAAGACTGTTTTAACAGACAAGTAGCAGTAGAGACATATTTCGACTTACATCGACATAAGTAATAATATTAGTTAAGATTCATTAATACAAACAATTTTTTTTTTTTGAAAAAAAGTGGCACTAGATCATATTAATCAGCTACTTGTGTTAAATCCCCTGTATCTTTCCCTCATTAAACCTTGCCAATTTCTCTTTTCTCAAATAGTACAAAGTCCTCTGCTTCATATAGTTGGTGATAAACTCTTGAGTCGATTTCTCATCATGTAGATCACCGGAATAAGACAAGAAACTAGATTCTATTGAATCTGAGAGAATCTTTGCATCAGTAACGGAATCGGTTAGTATTCTCTTGATGTTCTCAGGGGAGAATTTCTCTAGAGATGAATACATTTCTGCTTGTGTGAGTTCCCAAAGTTGAACTTTTTCTTGTAATTGTCGTAATAACTTATTAGTTTCTTGTTTTTCAGTAAGAATGGTTTCTAGTTCTGATTTGAAGGTTTCGATCTTCGTTATGAGTTGATTGATTTCTGAAACTTGTGATTGTTTCTCAGGTTCGATTTGGGTTATTAGAAACCCCTTGAGAACCTCTAGAGATTTCGATAGTTTTATCATTTCTCTGTCTGGAAGTACCGTGAATGCTTCAGGTAAGGGGAAAACTGGAGATACGCTTTGAACTACTGGTTCGGCTTCTGGTTCTAAGTGTTGGACCGAAGTTGTAGATACGTATTGGTTTTGAGAGTCTACAAATTGGTCTGTGTGTGGTGAAGATGAGGCTCTTTGAGGCTTTGGTGGTGGTTGTGGTGAAGAATGTTGAAATCCACTAGAGCCTACTGTTCTCTTTGGAGGTAAAGAAGGAACCGGAGAAGACACATTGGAGCTTCTATCTGGGGATTTTCCAGTCGGATCAGGAGAAGCAGAATATGAAGTTGTTTTCTTTGGTAAGTTTGGTGAAGGAGATGGACTTGTTGGAACAATTGAAGAAGCTGGTGAACTCAGTCTGTTTTGAGCCACTGATTTTGGGGGAAGGGATGGTACATTTGAGTGTGAAGACTTTGGAGGAAGTGATGGTGGTGTAGACATAAGAAATTGATTAATGGTGAGGATGTTTCCTTGTATATAAACCAGGTTTATAAATTGTCTAACAAACTTACATCTTTGTGGTATTGGGTCTGTGTGTCTGGACTCTGTCATCTTGTGGCTCTCATTCTATCAATTAGATAAGCATAAGAACTTGGACAAAATTTCAAATGTCGCGGGTGGAATATTTCATCTTTAGTCATTTTAGTAATTCTCTTTCAACCAAAGTTAGCCCTATAATACAATTGTGGAACCCTCTTTGAAATTGTTATAAAGATCAAAATCAACCACTATGGCACTATGATCGATGCACAGCTCATATATTTCGAATCCTTCCTAGCAACCAAGAGGTTTGATTGCTAGCCCACGAGGTAGTTTTTTTTTTTTTTTTTTTATTTCCACAATTAACCTCATATACAGTTTCTTCACTTAGAATCCCTTCAAAGACAGAAACTGCAACTGCTACGCTTATTTTTATACATGCAGTCTTGGTGATTTGAAAAGTTGCTCCAAGATAAAAATTCTCCCTGATTCTATCTTTTTTAAAGAAATTTGTCCCGGAATATTAAATATATTGGACATGCAAATCAACGCTATAGAATACATTTTGAACATTTGTAAACCCCCGATTTTTTAGGACTTTATAGTCCCGCGCATATTCGGTCCTTGCATCATGCATGACAAGACAGCCAATTTATAATTTTAAAAGCCTAACGTGATTATATATCCTTTATAAATCCATTTTACCCAATTTAGCAATACCATCAATCATTCCTCTCAACTCAATTGCAGCTTCTGGATGCTGAGATTCCAAATAAGTCAAAATCTCCTCAAAGTTAGCTTCTTGAACATTGAAAGATTCCGCTTGTAATTTATCGTCTAATTCCTGTGAATGATCTTGATCGGTACGTAATGTTTGATCGTAGAATTCGTCTTCATCTTCGTCATCTTCTTCTTCAGATTCGATTTCTTCTGGTCGTTCTTGTTGGTCGTGGTCTTCCATTTCCTCGCCGACTTGAGGAGCTGAAGTTTCTGAACCAGCCGTATGATTATTTTCCAATCTTTCCAACAACACCTTAAGTCTCTCCTCATCATAATCCTCGCCTTTAACAATGGATTTCAATTTAAAGGGCACAACGAGTCGAATCTTGTCTAATGTCAATTTATCAAACCAACCAGTTTCAAAGTCTGGTTCTTCTTTAAACTTCACCCTTCTGACAATCTCTTCAACTTGCGGATCAGTAAGCTGTTCAATTTGGAACAATAACGTCATTGGCAAGTCAAACCCGTTGAACTTAAACCCCGACGCCACGTTTCCTTCGATGTCAGTGACAAAATTCCTTAGATTCTTAGGATTCCGATACCCATTGACTCTAAACGCACCCAATTGATACCTGGCATAATCAGAAGAACTCTTAGGATTAATACCGAACTTGACATAGTTCTGTCTCCAAGGCCCGTCAATGTATGTGTAGGCCACATGTGGCAGGGCGTATTTCGTTGTGTAACGGAGATGGATAGGAATGATTGCTTCCAAATGTTTTCTTATCCAGATCGGTCTCTTTTCGAATAATCCCTTCAAGATATCAATGACTTTTAAAGTGTCTCTAATCGTGGTGTTCCGGGCAAAATTCTGGAGATAGAACTCCAATTTCTCAGCCACTGCTTGAGGTGGCGCTGAAGGAATTGGATCGTCGTATTTGATAATGGAGGCATTTAAACGGAATGGACGATTACGGACCTCGTATTTACCTTCTTTTTCAACAGAGTTCATGTTCTTTGTGTATTTGTAATCGAATGGCAATGGAATCGAGGAGAATCTTGGAGGTGGAGGAAAATTGAACGATCCAGTGGATTCTGGGTCTGGCTTTGTTGGTTCTAAATCCTGTTCGAATGTGAATTTTTGTTTCAATTCGTGATAGTTCAAATCATGGACTGCTTTGTTGGTCTTAGAGGTGAACCTGTCAGTCCCTGTTTGATACTGGAAGTCTGCTATTTCTCTGAAACGGAAGGTTTTGTTGATGATCCCAACTGGTTGTATCGATATTGCTTTGGACTTTGCTGATTTGTTCAAATGAGCCAATGTTTTCCTGATGTTCTTGCCATTTTCTTCATACTCTTTTGTTGGAACGGAGATCTTGATGATGATATTTTCATTGGCGCTGACCGTGGATGCGATTGGGTGTTCGTAGTTGTTCTTGGAGAAACGCAGCTCTAAGGGGTTCTTCTCATGGTCCTGTGTGGCTTTGACAAGGGCCTTTTCTCCCCCTACTAGGTCAATGGCTTTGTCTGTATCGTTAACAATAAGTGGGAATTCCACTGCAGAGTAATGTGGGATATCTAGCGAATGGTCTTTGGCATAACGAGACATCTTTCAAACAGTGTCTGTGAATGAATTGAGTGAATATTTGAACTTTAAGCCACTATTTACCTACCAGCTAAGCTTCTATTTGTTTTGTTTTGTTTTGTTTTGTTTGTGGCTGATGGTTGATAAATGGCAGGTAATGAAATCTGTGCGCGAATTTTGTGGATTTTGGCGGGTGGAAAAAAAAAATAATCAACAAAGCGGAAGAACATCAGTTAAAGAGAGGGAACAAGCTGAACGTGAAAGATACGTCTTAAAAGAGGCAGGATTCACAGACAGAAACAAACACACACAAAAATACACACACATACACACACATCCACAAAATGTTCAGATCCCTAACCAAGGCCACATCCACTGCCAATACCATCTCCTCGCCTCTCATAACCAGTAAGAGATTTGCCGGCCAATATGTTCTTGATGGACCATTACCACGTCGTCCTTTGAAGAAAATCACACTTGGTAAGGCCCGTCCAGCCATTTATTACAAGTTCAACTGTAAGACTGAATTCAGCGACGGTACCGTTGTCATCAGAAGATCCCAAACACCAAAGGATGAATTAAGATTGATCTCAGATATCAGAAACAACCCACTTTGGAATCCTCATAGAAGTGATTTGGAAACCATCGATGTCAATGCTGGTGGTAAGATGGAGAAATTCAAACAGAAATTCGCCGCTTTCAACGTCGTTGAAGAAGCTGAAGTCCCAGCTGCTGCTGATGCTAAGGAATCCACAGATGAGAAGCAAACAAAAACTACCAAGAAGGATGATGATGATGATGCTTTCTTATTGGATGATTATTTGAACTTACTTGGTCAAAACGTCCAAGATGTTCAAAAGGGTGGTAAATTGGCCGTCAAGCAAAAGGGTAAGAAGAAATAGGCTGCCAATGATTTATGATTGATAAAAACTCTTGGGGTAGTTCTTGTATATATATATATATTTGTGAGTGGTTTTGTGTTTTTCTGTTTTTTGGAAATGTTACAACATATTAGTTTCAAACTATTTGCAAGTTCTAAAATTTCCTTGTAGTACGATTCGCCATTCTATAGTGGGCCATGGCACGTATATTATATTTAATTAGATGCCCCTGTAAATGATATTGGAATGTTTATTCATCATACAATAAGATCCATGGATATATATATTAGATCTCCAGCTAATCAGAACAGTTGGAAACAATGTTACGTAGGTGTTAGGACTGGAAACCGCTTATATCAGCAGAGTTCGCGATTTGCCAAACTTGGTGGACAAACCATAAAATAGAAATTCTCCAGGTACAAAGGCATCAAGTAGTTTGGTTTCACCTTTGATCTCAGGTTTTATCCAACTCTTCTCACAAGAACACTCACTCACTCACTCACTCACATCTATCTCACATATTCCACAAAAATGGCCACTACAATCAAAGAAGCCGCTAAGACTTTAGTGAAAGTTCTTGAATCCTTCCCACGTGAAACTCTTACGGATTTATCCTTCAAAGAAACTCAATTGGATCGTTTCAGACCCTTAGCTGGTTTAACCAATCCTGAACGTGAACAAAAGACCTCTATTAAAGACATCGTTGCCAAAGTGAACCCTTATCAGATCAAGGAATTGGAAATCAAAGCTGTTGAATCCTCACTTACGGATGAAGCTATTGCTCAACAGACTAAGGCTTTGAAGAATTTGATGAGTAATAAATATAGAGATTATTATTACGTTTCTGATAAGTTGTACCGTCCTCAGGGTAATCCTATCTACTATGAAAGATTGCTTGCGGATATTCATGGGCAAAGTAAGGAGAACTTGTATACTGGGTTGAAGACTGTTATTTTGGGTAAATAGATGCTGCACGTTAACAGTTAAGCATGGGTTGAATTTTGTATATATAATAATAATAATAATAATAATAATATCATATTAATAATTAAAAGTGGTTTTCTTTTAATAAAACTATAGTAGAAAGGGATCATCACTGCTTAGCATAATTAACCTCAATAGTAACATCATCAATGATCCAATTTCCTCTAATTTCCTCAAGAACCTTAACAGCAAGATCGACATTTTCAAACTCAATAAAGGCAACATGTCTAACTTCAACAAATCTAACAGTAACATAACCTTTGTAAGACTTGAATTTGTCTTGTAAAGTTTCCAATTTGATAGAATTTGGTAATTCTTGTAAAAGAAGAGTTTTATTTGGTGGATTTGAAGCAATTTGAGATTTGATTTTAGCTTGATGGTTTTCCAATTCTTTGATTTTCTTTTGTTCTTTTCTCTTATTTACATATTTCAAATACTCATCTTCATTTAATCTAAGTTTCATAGAATCATCTGAATTCATATTGGCCCATTTAATCTCAATATCATTCCCCCATAATTTCAATCCTCCTTTATTTAAAGAATCTAATGCCCTTTTGGCATCCTCAGAATTCACGAACGTTACGAACGCTTGTCCTTTCAATTTCACTGATTTCAAAGCCTTGATTGTGAGGACTTCTCCATATGGAGTTAGTGTTTCTTGAAGTTTGGATCTAAGGGTGTTTATGGATACTTTTTCGTTAAGGTTACGGAGATATATCCTTTGATTGTTCATGTTAGTAATCTTCTACAACAAGGGAAGGTAAACAAAACTGCTGGTGCCTCTCTTTTTTTTTATTTTTTTTTTTTTTTTTGGACTTACGTGTCTTGATTCTGAAGCTCTTCTGTCATTATAATGTGATGGGTTTGGGAGATGTAGATGAAGCTTTTTAGGGAGTCTAAGAGAATGATGTAGTCCTGATCGGCTCTGTAATATTATTAACTGTATAAATTGAAATTGTACGTAGTGCCAAAATCACGTTTTTTTTTCTTTCTTTCTTTCTTTCAAACTGTGAAATTTATTTGGTGGGCGTGAGAGAAAGAGAGAGTACGCGTTAAGTTAAAATCACATACACACACATAGGCATTTTTCTAAAACCAAAACAAAGGCCACACTTCATTACCACAAACTTGAAAGACTATTCAGATTAAGACACCACACAGACAATCCGATTCAGTCTTCACAATGTCTTTGCACACCTCTGAGATAGAAAGCTTGGGTGTGCTTATCCGAGAGAGGTGCACTGAACTTCAAAAGATCAGACATCCGCAGACTGGAGTCCTATTAACCGCATTCTTTAACAGACCTACTACTATTACGGAGTTGCTGCGATGGATCAACCATGGCAGTATGACTTTGGATAGAATCGTTAAGAAATATGGTGGGATCAGTGATAAATCTCAAGATGCTTTGGGATATTTGACAGATGTATCTGATCTCTGTCAGATCTATAGAAGCTGTTACTATGCTTTTGCTTCTACACAGCTTCAAGATCTTCAATACGTTGATTTATTAGAGGCCCATAACTACAGGACGTTTCAATTGCTTAAGGACTTGGGTTTTAAAGAGACGTATCCTAAACCAAGAGAATTAAGTCAGCAGATAACCGTGCATATCAATAAGAAGTTCGTATCTGGTGGTACTTACCAAATAGGTGATTGGGTATTTGTGCAAAATCCAAAAGAACCTTATAAACCAACTGTTGCTCAAATTAGACAGATCAAGCACCCCTTGAGGTATAAATGTAACCTGTATCTTCGTCCAGAACAAACAGTGCATCGTGTTGATAGGTTGTTTTTCAAGAATGAAGTGTTCAGAACTAAGAAGAACAGATTCTGTTCTTCTTCTGAAATATTGGGTCGCTGTTTGGTGAATTTCTTGCCCCAGTACTGTAAAGGGGATCCAGTGGACATATGGGGGATTCCAGACTCAGATATCTTCCTCTGTGAGTTCAAGTATGTCGATGGTGTGTTTGAGAGACTCACTACTATTCAATCACGCTCTGTCCAACCCTTGAGATACAATCCAATACCGAATCTTTCCAGTATACTCGGGGAAAGAAGACATCTTCAGAAATTCCCATCTCCTTTAATCCATCTCTTGTCAACAGATGCTAATCCAGATATGCCAATTCCTGAACTCATTCAACCATACATTGGCGATCTAGTACCAAAGATAGGGGCTGTTTACATGGAAGAAGTCAATGAGTATGATAAACTTGGAGAATATTCCACGTCCTCTTGTTGTCCTCCATGGGTGATTAGGGAGAAAAGGACACTTGAAAGTTTCCTTTCCAAGATTCCAAGTACTCTGGATCAAGAATCGGTACCTGTTCCAGTGTCGACTCCTTCATCACCCCAAATGCCAACATCCATATCTCAAGTCCATATTATCAAAGAATTCACACAGTTACTGGTCACAGAAGAAGAATTAACCGAACAGAGATTCCTTTTCTATAAGAAACTCCACGAATTATCCTTGGAAGAATCGATCACCGAATGTATGATGAGTGAATTGCAAAGCTCTGCGTTTGTTGATTTCATCGAATGGCAATACTTACATCTTGGTAAAAAGTGTGTAGATTTTCACCCACCGATGATTTTGCATTATTTCAAGAGATTGATAGCTGGTAATATCAAATATGTTTTCGAGTTAACGAAAGAAGGACTTTTGTCCACGGCTAAGGAGGCTTTGATTACTGAGGAGACTATCAAATCAGTGTATTATGGAATTAGCAGCTGTGTTGCATTGTGTGAGAATATCACAGCAGCAAAAGAAAAAGAAGTACAATATTATCCACACATCGATGATGAAACAATTGATGGGATGTTTGAATTGATTGGGGCAAGGTTGAACAAATTCCAATTCGGTTCAGTTGGTTATTTTGATGATTTCTTATGTTATATTGCCGATATCTTTGCAGATTTTCTGCGTGACTCAGAATATGATGGAAGAATGTCTGAATCATCACATGGATCTATCGAATATGGTTCAGCAACAGTGCCAAGATTCCGGGATTCCTTGATGGCTGATGATTTACCTCCAGGTTCCAACGACGTCTCGCAACTGAACTTTGGCCAAAGATCAGCTAAGACTGTTCATGATCCAATGAGTCTGTCCCAAGATCTGCTCCCTGCTTCAACCCAAGACCATTCTTTTGCTCAATCTACACCGCCTCAGTTATCTCAATTGGCGGCTAATGACGAGTTGTCCAATGAAACTCCAAATTTCACATCCACACAGATCAGTAACACAGAGGAAAGGGAACATGAGACCGACCAAGTTCAAGAAAGAGAAGAAGAAGAAGAAGAAGAAGAAGAAGAAGAAGAAGAAGAAGAAGAAGACTTGCTTGATGATTCAGACAAGTTTGAAGAGGCGCATGAAACTGTTCAAGAGATAATCGCTGCTGCTGCTACTGCTAACAATGAAGACATCTCGACAGCCGCTGAACAAGTTTCATCCCAGATATTCAACACCGCTCCATCTCAAGATCCAACCAGTAATAATCTTGTTGATAAGGAATCGAACCCAGAAATCGATAGTTTCTCTTCATCAACTCAACAAATGCCACCCCCTCCATTGCCAGAGACACAACACGCGCAAACCCAGTTACAACAGTATACTATCGAAGTACCAGCTACACAGAGTCCAAGTGCTGCAAAGATCCTCTCTCTGAACCATACGCATAACATTGAGATGGCGGATATGAGTATGCTTGAAGATGAAGATGATCATTCGGTTTATCCCGGTCATTCTATGACGCACAAGGATCAATATGAAGGCGATGAGGACAAGCAAGAACAAGAAGAAGAAAACGTCATTACCAGTTCTCCGCCTGTTCAACAGAATAAACCAGAGAATATTCAAGAAGAAGAAGAAGAAGAAGAAGAAGAACAAGATGAAGAAGAACAAGATGAAGGAGCAAAAGACGAAGGTTCGGACAAAGTAACCATGGAAGTAATCACTGGCAAATGTGAAGCTTTAAACAAGGAAATCGACCAACTCAAGACAGCAATCAACGAAGTTACCAAGTTTGGTAATCATACAGCCACAAATGTCGGTTTGATAATGAATAATATCCCTGAGATATTCCAAAAGATTGAACAACAACAGACCGCGTCTTTGAACGGTGTTGATGAGTTACGCACGTTGATTGATTCTGTTAAGATGGAATTCCTACAAAGGTCCTCGGATCTTGATGTGGGTAGTGTGAGGCTTAAACATGATGTTTCTGAACTGAGTGATCATTTAGCGAGGATTAAGGATGGTCAGTTTGAAATTCCTTGCCAATTAAAGAAAGATTTCGATCAATATAAACAGCATCTTTGTAAGAATGAGGTTGATATCAGTGAAGTTCAAGAAAATGTCAAGATTTTACAGAAGAAGTTGGAGGATTCCAACCAGGAACAGGTTCTTGAGTATGTTCATGGTACAGTTGTTAGAAGGTTCCAGAACACGTATCGTGATTTATTAGACGATGTTATTCGCTTAGAAGATGATTCTGAGGCTCTGAACCAATCTATGGAAATCTTGAAGGGGAAATTCGAGGATCAGTTCATGACTTCAGAACAATTGAACGGGGTTCTTAAACGGATAACAGTCAAAACCACCAAGACTGATGATCGAGTGAAACTTTTGGAGAATGAAAACAGAGACGCTCAAAGTTCGGTGGAGTTATTACAAAGACAATTCAGAGAACTTAAAGAATTCGATCAGACAGAATTCTTATCGTCGAAAATCGATAGCTTACAAAGCCAAATCGATAGTAATCATAGGAAACTCCTTGAAAGAATGGAAGATTCCAATCGAAAGAATGCACAGATTTCTCTCAAGAACACCTCCTTGTTAAGTCAGGTTCAGAAACTAACTGACGATAATAAAGATTTAACCCTTCAAAACCAATTACTACAAGAGAACTTCGACAAGATGGTTACGGCGTTTGAAAATAGATTCAAAGTTATGGAGCAACATCTTTCGCTTCAATCAACACCTTTGATAAACCCATCATCAACAACCACAACCACAACTCCAACAACTCAGGTTAGAACTATCCCACATCCAACAAGGTTACCATTATTCCCAAACTTGACTCAATTAGACCAAGTTCCTACCACTATCACTGCTTCTACTACTACTACTACTTCCACTACTTCCACTACCACGAATATCGATGAAACAACTACTTCCACTACGAAAGCAACACGTTCAAAATCCTTAATGCCAACAGCCATATCTTCAGCTATTTGGAAACGTGTAAGATTGTCTAAGGGTCCATCGACACTTGGTGTTGTTGGTAATTCTTCCACTACTGATGCTATTATTACTGCCATAGATTCTGATGCTGCTGCTGCTACTGCTACTACTACTAATAATAATAATAATAATGACGCTGTTATGGATTCAGGAAATGATACAACTGTGGTGATTGATCCAGAAGTCTCTGAACAAGTATCAGAAGAACAACAAGAACAAGAAGAAAGTATAATCATTGAAGGGTTAGAATCTACAAAAAGAAAAAGAGAGCGAGAGCTCGAAAATGATGTATCAAGACGGCCAGAAAGTATTTTCTTATCTTCATCTTCTGAATCCTCATTTGATAATGATTCTGATTACAAATCATCTGATAATGATAATATTCATAGTCGTGCTAGAACTGCTAAGAAGAGACGATTACCCAAGGATCATAGTAAGAATACCAGTAACAACTCTAAGGATAATTTGAAAGAAACTTCTCAGAAGGTTTCCTCGTCTTCGAACGGAAATGGGAATGGAAATCTGTTTGTGGTTGATTCTGATGAAGAGGCTTAAAATATTATATGATTAACTTGTGTGAACAAAGATTTTTTTTTTTAATACGTTATTCATATATTGAGCATGTAGGCTATGTGATGATTAATTGATTAGTAAATATGAATCCCAGAGATTTACAGTGCAGTCATTTGAGTACATCGTGTATTATGACGTGTTGTTTAGCTAATTGTTCGCCAAAGCATATTTGAATCTCTCTTTAGTCAATTTAAGAGAATCCCATTTGCTTTGAATGCGATGTAAATATCCATTGATCTTCTTAGTATCATTTAACCTTGGAAGTAACTCAAGAACCATATCCTCTAAAGCATTTGGTGTCATCAGCCTAAGATTATTTGCCTTTGGGTCTATGCCATCAAAGGACAACGATTTTAAACTACCCTGTAATCCTTCAACCATATCCAGATACATGTTAACCACCACCGTACCTACCATTTCAATGCTCTGTGTGTCGTTTATAGTTTCAGAATATTCTTCATTAACACTAATCTCCTCGTACCATCTGTCATAATGACGGCTTCCTTCAGGTGAATTATCCTCTTCCATGAAGCTTGTACTAGTTGAAGTGGTCGTCGTATTTTCTGGTGTTTTGTATCCAAATATCTCTGCTGGGACACCGAATCTATGATCAAGAAAACTTGGTGTGTACAAATACGGAACCCTTTGTCTGTATCCCCAGTCTTCTCTTTTGTACCAACTATCAAGCATGTTGTCAAGCAATAGCGGCAGAATAGGGATTGCATTTGATGGGTCACATTGGAAATGAAATGGAAGTTGTTTGTCATTGTCTTGAGTGGAGGTTTTCAATGACTGCAAATATTCTTTCTTTGCTTCATCACTGATATTACAAAGAAACAAACCACCAACAAATGAGTGTGGAACCCCAAGCGTTAATCTTCTTCTTTGGAACTCCTTCTTCCTAGCCATTTTGAAACACTGAAGATTATCCAAGTCATCAATCTCACTAACACTAGCCAAGTCTATGGGTGTAATGTCCTGGAAACCTTTGCTTTGTGTACCACCAACAACATCCATAAATCCACCTAATCTTTGAATTGTTTTGACGAAGGAAATGTATTTCTCCTTGGCCTTCAGAATAGAAAGGTGTCTCTTTATATATGTATCCATTGATGGGTCCACCTCTTCATTCACTTTCTCCTTCTCTTGAATATCCTCTTGTTCTTCTATTCCATCTTCAAATTTAATATCTTTTTGTGGTGGCAGATTATCAGCTGGTGGTAACGGATTAAACCTATGAGGTTTTTTTGGAACATCTTCAAGTCTCAATAATCTAGATACTGGTTTCTCATCATTATCATCATCTTCTTCTTCTTCTTCTTCTTCTTTTTCTTCTTCTTCTTCATCTTCAGAATCCCTCTTTGTCTTGACAATCTTTGCTTTATTAGCAGGACGTTTCAACTTAAAGGAAGGGGTAACCCTTAGACCTTGTTTCAAAAGACAAATTGGTCTATCCCATGAAATATCAACATCTGTAGGTGTCCTTTCAATTCTTTCATAGACATCTTCTCCATCATTACATCTCGTGATGGTAACATAGTGATCCATTGGTGGTAATAAATGCTTCAGGACCAAATGTCTATGAACCCTAAACCCAGTATATCGGGACCAATTGGAACCTGTTGGATCACATACTTTATCTTCAGCACTGTACCAAGCACATTCTGTAGATACACTGTAGATTAATACCGTTCCTAATAAAGTTATGACCTTCTGAGATAGTTTCATTTCTTTGTTGGTATTTCGGGTTTTGTGACGCATGTATCTATAATATTGGGAGTACACGGTTAGGCAAAGATGAAGAAAATGATGGCTGTTAGAATAAAGGTATTGATTAGAGACTTGATGATAAATTTAAACATAGCAAGAAGTAAATTGTAAATTGTTTGTTTGTCTTTTTCAGTGGATATAAGTTAGCGTTGAAAATTAAAGTGGTACTAGCTACCGTCAACTTCGACGGATTTCTTAGTTTCATGTTCCCATGGTTCTTATATGTTGGAACTAGTGATCTAAATCATGTTTGTGTAAGCAATATCACTACTATAAATTAAAGGATCAAACATCGAATTAAAATTGATCAGACACAAAATCGGACATAACACACATGTAAATAATTCCCCCGGGCCCGGAGATACGTATCAAATCTTTATAAGAAATCCATAATTGATACATACATAACATGACTAGGTATTATTCACATGTATACTACATGAATTCAACATCATTTTACAGTTAATTGGGAAACAGACTTCATGTGTTCTAGTAGGTCACAATCGGTCACAAGTTAAGAATCTCTCAGTACATAGCCATTGTTCATGATCATTAATAATAAATATTTAGTTGTAACTTGTATGGAATGAATAAAATTTTACCACCTTAGTTTCAAAGTTCAACCTCCTGTTCGTCACTATCTCAGTCCTCAGAAAAGGTATCTCTTATGTAGATAACAAGAGAAGTCATTAAATCCTGATTAACCTGGCATTCAAACTTCATTAAGAATAAGAACGAAATTTCTAAAGCCAACAAATCATCCATATTCAAACCCCCTATCTTTGCAATGAACTGTTGTCTATGTTTCATATCTTCAACAACTTTACAACTCACCCGTACTGCTGTTATTAAAAGTCTGTGGACATTTAATTTATTGACTGTCAATAACTTCAGATCGACAACAAGCTTGTAGATATAATATGCACTTGATAAATAAACGGCTGTAGAGAACTGACAGTATTGATGAATACGATCTAGATATTCAGTAGAGTTCAAGGCAGGTGGTGTTTTCAACATGAACCGTTTGGTTAGAAGCTCATTTTGTTTGGAATTGATTGGTCCTGGAGAAGATGGCGCCGTATTGCAAGTTGATGATGACGAAGAATGTGGTAGTGATCCAAATGGAGATTCATTGGGTTTCTTATGCTTAGGTGAACCACCTACTATATTGTTGAGCTGATTAGGATCTGAAGATGGTGATTCTGGTTCTGACTCTCTATGTCTCTTCTTCGAAACAGACTGTAGGTCACCAAAATTGCCTTCCAAGCCTTTATAGAGCAGTCTACTTATAACAGGGTCTTCATGATGGTTGTACTCCACTTCGGCATTGGTAACAACTTCAGAATCAGAGTCTTCCATTAACTTTATAACAAGGAAATCCAATAAACTCAGGGCTATCAATGGTGTCATGTCATTGATGTTAATCGAGTCGCTATCTTTGTATATCTGGTTTAAGAACTCTATGAGGTTGACATCACAGATCTTACCTACAGGTGGTGGTGGACTGGGTGTAGTTGTCTTGACAGTATCTGTGAATGTTTGTTCATGATGCTTGATTTTTATTTCTGACATAATTCAGATCAATGGAATTTTTAATGGAAGAAGGTATATCAGTGTTTCACTTTTGTGTTTTATTGAATATTGAAAGTTGATTAAGATCTGACAGAATCTGTATGAAGAAAACTAACTGATATTTATAATATTGAAGCTTTTGATTGGATCTGCTCTGACTTGTATAAGGGAGTGACTATTATGAGAGAGTGGCAATATTGATTCTAATAATATAAGGCAATTAGGGTACAGAATTGGAATTTATTCAAAGGGAGCTCTATCCCAGTCCAAGAATTATATAAATACAAATCACTGTACAAATTCGGTCATCAAATAATTCTGCGGTGCAAAGTTCAAACTGTATAAAATCGCCTAGACTTGCTTGAAGGAAGGTGCTGTCCGTTTGCCGTTTATGACCGAATAAAATGTTTATCACTGCAACCCTGGTAGTTTTAGATAATATATAGCTACAAATTCAAAAAATACTTCTTTTAACGTAGTAAAAATGACATTAGAACAAACTAACACTAAAATTACACATGAACAGAGGTTACTTTAGTTAAATAACTTAGTATAATCTGTGAGATGGACCCATAGAAGACTTGATAACTAAAGAACCAACGTTTTGCCAGTTCTTCTTTAATAAGGAAACTAAGAAGTTAACGGACATCAAGATTTGGTTGACTAAGACATCTTCTTCCATTTCAACGTTACCAACAGCGACGGCTAAACATAAAACCTTCTTCAATTGGAACTTGATGGTAGATCTGACTTCAGTGACCTTACCGTATAAGTCATCGTTGTGGGAAACTGGGGTTGGGAACTTACCAGCCTTGGATAATTGAGGACCTAATAATCTTGGAACTTGCTTAATTAAGACATCGGAAGCAATGAAAGCGTTGTACTTCTTAGCTAACTTCTTAATCAACTTCTTGTTCTTGTTCAACTTCTTCAAGTCATCAACGGACATGGCGTCAACACCACAAGACTTAGCTCTGTCGACATCGAAAGCATCACCGAAGATACAGATGGACATGTTTGGTCTTGGAACATTTGGTAATCTTAAAGAACCAGAGAAACGCTTGTCTCTTTGAGGATCGTAGTTCTTTAAACCGACTTGTAATTCGACGGTTTCCAAGAACTTTCTTTGCTTGGTCTTGTTAGAATATTCTAAGATATCCTTAACGTGTTCTCTGACTTGGGAGTTAGTGATCTTGGACATTTTGGATGTATCTGTCTTCCAATAATTGGTATGCCTGGGAGGTTTTGCGACGGATAAGGTTTGGGAATGAATTGTTTAAAGTACAAAGGTTTCTTCCTGCAATACAGAAGATTTTTCAACCTTTGCAGAATTGAGAATTCACACCATGGTGATCGCGAATTTTCAACTGAACATCCGCACACCAGAAAAAGAACTTTTCAAATTGAGCTTTTTTCAGCAGTCACAAATATTTTAATCAGCGAGTGTTCCTGCAGGCCGTAGAATGCATGAGAAATCAACCCGAGTTCATTATCACGTGTAATATCAAGATGATCTACATTCAATCATTAGATAAATGTGTCAAATATAGGTGCAAATCGACCATTAGACCTCCAAGGTTTCCCTCTTCATGTTATGCATTTAATCGACTAAGAATACCGTCACTCCCGCTGGTAGAAGTTGGCGTAACACCGGTGCCAATATTTTCTTCGCAAAATTAAGGATCTCCAACGAATGGTCTATTGGTTCATTCTCATACCAATATCCACTGACTTTCAATGAAACAAATTGGGTAAAGAAGAGGTTACAAAGATGATGATGTTCTTGTCACTAAAGTTAACCAGTTATTACCAAAACTTTTATAATGTGGCCCCACGTGACTTCTATATAAGTATTTTTCTCAGTGGCCCTATAAGTAGCGCACGTGTACATAACTAAACAGAACTAAACATGTAGAGATCTCCATGAAATCAGGTCTTGAATTAAAAATCAAGTAAATTGAACTTGAATTGTACAATTGATATTCACATTACTTTAAAGTAGTATTAGAGTTTCACAATGCTCTTAACCTTTGAAAAGAATAAGACGATACTTCAGAATATACACCAATTAATACGGTATTATTCCACAAAATCAACAAAGAAATCAGGGAGTTCTCAGAAATGGATCAGCAGGCAATCAAAAGATCCCTACACCAAGGCAGCGATATTTCAAAACTACAAATCACGAGCAGCTTTCAAACTCAAGGAATTGAACGATGCATATAGATTATTCAAACCAGGTTATACTGTTGTGGACTTGGGTTTTGCTCCTGGTGCCTGGTCTCAAGTTGCTGTGGAATTAACTAAACCAAATGGTAAAGTTCTTGGGGTTGACATTATTCGAGCCAATCCACCTAAGGGGGCTTCGTCAATGCAAGCCAATATTCTCAGTAAGAAGACACACGTTTTGATAAGAAACTTCTTCAATGATCTGAAAACAGTACCTGATAGACATACAATGGGTCCCAATGTTGGCCCCATTGATTCAGTAACAGAAAGTTCAGAATTGAAAGAAACCGTATACCCCATTGATTCATCAAAAGTAGAAAATCCTGGAGTCATTCCTGCTGATCTGGATAAATCTGAAGAATTCCCTGTTGATATTGTCATTAGCGATATGTATGAACCTCCATCTCCCTCCTTGGTAGATATTGGAACAAGACGACTAATTGAGTAAACTATAGGATGGCCAATACCTCAGGGTTAATTGTCAAAGACCATACTGCAAGCATAGTGAGTATTTATTTCAATAAATTAATGATTTTTTAACCACAAGAAATGATATACTAACACGAATACTTGCCAAAAAATAAAATTTTGGCAGGTTCATAAATACAGGACCTATGTGATGCAGCTTTAATTCTAGCCATTGACTTACTAAAACCAAATGGGTCCTTTGTTTGTAAGTTCTTCACAGGGGCAGAAGATAAAGGATTAGAAAGAAGATTGAAGAAGGTCTTTAAAAGAGTTGTGAGGTTCAAGCCTGATGCTTGTAGAGATGAGTCTAAGGAGTGTTACTTTGTTGCTTTTAAGAAAAAGAAGAACATTGATAAAGTGGATGTGTTCACAGAGGATCAGTAACCCATCTATGAAATAGATCTGTGCAACATATAATAAACATCGGGGTGGCTTTATATAGAATTTGTAAATAGATTATCAATAACCCATAATTTATATGGTCATGGTTTTATTGCAAAAAAAATATTTATATAAATTGATACGAAATTTCATGATGTATTTATTTTAAATGATCTAGTTTACAGTTTTATTTTTCTTGTTGAACTTTGAAATGACAGTTGACTTTTATGTCTAGTTACCAGATTCAACAACCTCTTCGGAATCCTCTTGTTGTTCCGAGGCTTCTTCATATTCAGCTGATGGAATTGATTCTTCGATTTCTTCCTCTTCTTCTTCTTCTTCTTCTTCTTCTTCTTCTTCTTCTTCTTCTTCTTCTTCTTCTTGTTCTTCCACCTGAACTTCAGTAGCGAACTCTTCTACTTCCTCCTCTTTTTGTTCAATCTGAACTTCAGCGACTGGTTCATCATCAAGATCAACCAAGTTTTCTTCAACTGGAGCCTGTACTTGAACAACAGGAGCTTCGATTCTGTCGGCAATGGATTGTTTACCTTCCTTGACTAACTGTTCTTTCCAGGTAGCGACAGACTTCGATACATCCTTACCGTAGTTCAAACCTAAAATGGAAGCTTCGACAGATCTATCGGTCAAGTTCAAAAGTTCAACGGCATTTGTGATGTCTCCTATGCTCCAGTAAGCATTGAAGGCAATATTGTACTTACCCTTGGACTTGGCCAATTCAGCAAGTTGGGACAATTTGGATTTGTTGTTGAAAGAGATGTATAATAAGAGTAGAGATTCCAAATCAGAAGCCTTTTCGAAACATTCGATGGCAAGTTTGTACTTGAAAGCATCCAAAGCGAGATCACCTAAAGACTTCCATTTATGTTCGGTGTTTTCCTTCTGAGCAATATCTCTGGCAATGGTGAAATTCTTTGTTTGCACGGCAATTTCAAACTTTTGTTCTAAATCTGGGGAAATGTTCAAGGCATCTTCGAGGTAGCCTTGAGCTTCAAGGAACTTGGAGATGTTCAAAAGATCTGATTCTTCAATGTTCTTCAAGTACTCGTCGTTGGCTTGTTCGATTTCACCTCTAAGAACCAATGTTTGGTATTCCAAGACGGACAAAGATAAGTGATAGCTTGTGATTTGGATGTCCTTATCAGAGAGGTAAACCTTGTTATCACGAGCAAGGTATCCCAAAACGAAACCGGCGGATTCCAAGTGGGCAATGTTGTAAACTTTACCACCAACAAGGTAGTTCAATCTATGTGTGGCTGTGGTAAAGATAAAGACATCACCGACCCATTTACCAGAAGTGATGGATTCACTGATGTCATAAAGGACTTCGAAAGATTCTTCAACACCTTCTTCTGGGTCAACAGATCCATTTTCTAAAGCCCCGGTGAATAAATCTCTGTCGAAAGACAAGACATACGAGTCATCGCCAGAAACGATAAGCACCAATTCACCAGACTCAGACCAGATAACATCATTAGCTTCAACATCGATTCTTCTGACCAAGGACGACGATTCCCAGTCATAAAAGGCAATAAACCCATCACCCTTGACACCTAACAAGGCACCGCCATACAATTTATCGGCATGGTATGGGAAATCAATATCGCCATTTGGCTTGGCCTTGAAGTTCTTTTGAATGGAAATGGCATTGGACGAGTCCATGATAGCATAAGTGTTTGAATCTGGGGCCCAGACAAAATCAGAGGCACTGCCGTAGGATTTACTTCTCCATGCTAAGGCTGTGTAGACGATGTATTCACCATCACCAACAACGGTGACAAAACGACCATTTGGAGAATGTTTCAAAGAGGTTGGAAACACTTCAACGGAACCTAAATCCTTAGAAGACAATGGCAATGGCTCGCCGTCTTCTACATCTTCGGTTCCTTTGATGACGGAAGAGAAAACATCAGAATTCTTGGACCAGATCATTTTACCAACTGAATCCATGGAGAGACGTGGTTCGTCGTTACCCAATTGTAAGACTGCCATACCAGCATCAAACCCAATAGCAATAGAGTTTGAGTTGTTGTTAGCAGCAAGACACCAAGCTCTTTCCAAACCATAATTCAAGGTCTTTTCCAATTTGTAAGTGGTGGCACTCCAGATCTTGATGGTGGCGTCTTCTGCACCAGAGATAATTATTGGCAAGTCTTTGTGGAAGACGGCAAATGACACGTTGGAAGTGTGTCCTTCTAAAGTGGCGACACAGGACTTGGTCTGATAGTCCCAGATCTTGATGGTCTTATCGTCTGAGGATGTGATTAAGTATGGCTTGTCTGCTTGTGGGTAGTAGGACACGTAATTGACACCCTTTTGTTCATGTGCCACTAAAGTGAAGTTTGGAGTAGGGTTACCCAAGGACCAAATCTTGACGGTATGATCTAAACAAGCAGATGCAAAAGTGTTTGGATCCTTTGGGTTGAAGGCTAAGGACATGACGTAATGCTGGTGGCCTTCGAAGGTCTGTTCAAGCTTCCAACTGTTGTCCCAATTCCATAACTTGATAGACATGTCATCTGAAGAGGTCAAAACATAAGGCTTTGTAGGATGGACGGCAATGGAACGGATATAATCTGGATGGGCTTCAAATTGGGCAACCTTTTCACCTGTGCTGAAGTTGTAGATACGGATTTGGAAATCGTCAGAACCAACAACAATCCAATTCTTACGGGCAATGAACTTACCTGCACGACAAGGAACTTCACAGACATCAATGGATTTGACTTTAGTACTTGTTTCAAAATTCCAGATCTCAACATTACCAGAGTATAGTGTGACTAGGACCCATGGTTCAGAAGGGTGGAAATCAATGCCCTTCACACGATCAGTACGGGATGTGAATTGTTTCTAAGTTTATGGATTTGTGTTAGTATCTTGTTAATTGGCTAGGATTAATCCCCCCCAAAAAAAAATATGGGATGGATGGCAATCAAAAAAAAAAAAAAAAACAATTCCCTCTAATTGATAAAGAATTGATCTGGATAAGGTGCTTACTTTAATATCTAACTTCATTCTGATAGGATACGAGTTGGATAGGAAAGACCCAGAATGAGTTTAGTTTCGTTATTGTAATAACACTCGGTTATAGATCAGTTGTTTATCTCAATCAATTTGGCTGCGCTTTGCTGTCCACATTTCCAATATTTTGATTTGATCGTTGACAATTTCGAAACAAAGTGCGACTTGCGGAAATTTTAAGAATCATATTCGCGTTTATTATCACGTGAGTCAGATAAAGGGCTGGATGTCACGTGCACAAACCTTTCAAATAGAAAGTTACCCATTTCTAGTATCTTTCAATTTGATTGAGAAGAAAATTCATTTTGTGTAGATCTAAATTTATATTTCAACTGTTGTTTTGGAATACAGTGTGATCTCTCGGATGCAAAATATTATCAATGGTCTGACGATTCTTTCTGTTTACAAAAATAGGCTACATCATGAATCTCTTCAGAATATTAGTATGATCAGCTTTCTAAATTGATTCCCAGTCCAGTTATCAACCAACAATATTTGTCGAAGAAGCCTTTATAAAATATAGTCTATATCCTATAATTGTTCTATTCAATGACCACAAATTCAAATGTAACTGGATCATCATCTGGCAACACACTAAAGAATCAAGTTCGACTCTCAACGGTCGGACATAACATGCATGATCATGCGAGATTCCATCCCCATTAAATAAAATAAAAAAAAAAAACTTATCTGACTTGGATCACTTTTTTTTTGGTAAAAGCTGAGGATCTCTCATCGCTGTGCTTTTTCTTTTCTCTCTTCTTCTTCTTCTAATCCGTTCATCTCCGAACTCAACATACATCTTCCCAACTAGACCTACATTACACGGTTGTTCCCAGGTATTATCATCACAAATAAACCACATTTTGGATACCAGGTAACTTAATGGATCAAGCAATCAAACTCAGAGCCAGACAGGCTGTACGCAAGTTCACAACCAAAGAAGGTTTGTTTGGTGACTATGACTACAAGTTTCTCTTCACTCCTACAATCCCATTCCTTAACCAGAAGAAGCCGATCCAACCTTTCTTCGGATTGAACTCCGATATGCCAGTGTTTCTTGGGTTTATCTTGGGGTTACAACATTCTTTGGCCATGTTAGCAGGTGTCATTACTCCACCGATTCTAATTGCCAATTTCACAAACTTCGAACCTCATCAACAACAATACCTTGTCTCCACGTCATTGATTGTCTCCGGGTTGTTGTCAATGATCCAAATCACAAGATTCAAGATCCCATTTCTAAAGGGTAACTACTATTTGGGTTCCGGTATGTTATCTGTTGTCGGGACTTCTTTCGGTTGTATTGTGGTTGTTGCTCAAGTTCTTCCTATGATGTATTCCACTGGTTTCTGTCCAGTTGCTGAAGACGGCACTCATTTGTCTTGTCCAGATGGTTATGGTGCTATTTTGGGTACTTCTTGTGTTTGCGGATTATTGGAATTGGTCATGTCCTTTATCCCAGCTAGAAAGTTGAGAAAGATCTTCCCTGCTACTGTTACAGGTACCGTTGTCTTGTTAATGGGTGTTTCTTTGATCAGTTCTGGTTTTAACGATTGGTTAGGTGGTTCTAGTTGTATTGGTGGCACCTGCCCTTTCGTCGGTGGTCCTAAGGCTGCTCCTTTTGGATCTGCTCAGTTCATTGGGTTAGGGTTCTTAGTCTATTCCACTATTATCCTTGCTGAAAAGTTCGGCTCTCCAATCATGAAATCGTGTTCTGTCATCTTGGGGCTTTTGATTGGCTGTATTGTTGCTGCTGCCTGTGGGTACTTTGACAGATCAGGTATCGATTCTGCCAACACTGTTTCTTTTATTTGGGTTCAGACTTTCAAGCTACGCGTTTACGGACCAGCTGTCTTACCTTTCTTGGTCGTTTACATCGTCTTAGTCATGGAGACTATTGGTGATTTAACCGCCACTTCTGAAGTGTCCAGATTGCCATTGGACGAATCCAGAATCCAAGGTGGGTTGACAGGTGATGCTTTCAACAGTATTATCGCTGGTTTAATGACAATCACTCCAATGTCAACCTTTGCTCAGAACAACGGTGTTATTTCAATCACCAAATGTGCCAACCGTACCGCTGGTTACTGGTGCTGTTTCATTCTTATCATTATGGGTATCTTCACCAAGTTTGCCGCTGCCTTGGTCGCTATTCCTAAGCCTGTTCTTGGTGGTGCTACTTCCTTCCTGTTTACTGCTGTTGCAGTTTCTGGTGTCAAGATTCTTTCAACCACTCAATTCAACAGAAGAGATAGATTTGTCTTGACAGCTGCCTTATTACCAGGTTTTGGTGCCATCTTGGTTCCTTCATGGTTCTCTCACTTCTTCACATACAGTGGTTCAAACACTGCCTTGATTGGGTTCTTAGATGCTATCACTGTTATTATGGAATCCTCTTACGCTTTGGGTGGTATTATTGCCACTTTCTTGAACTGGGTCTTACCTGAAGAAATGGATGATGACTTCGATGACCAATTTGAAGGTGATATGAATGCTGGTAGAAGTTATGATGTTGACGCTTTGGCTATGGATGATATGGTTAATCAATACGATGACTTTGAAAGGGGTGTTGATGCTACAACAAAGGCTAAGCAGTCAAATGATAACGTCGTCTCTACAGAACTCTCTATCAACGGTTCCAAATCTAGTTAGACTCACTCTGGTGAACTCTCTTAAGATAGTATATATCTTTTTTTTTTCAATTTCGTCGTTAATAAAAATTCTCTTGTTTAAAAGATTCTTCAGCTTTTGAGCCCAATTGGTACATAATCTAGAAGCTGATGTTCGGATGGTAAACTGCTTGTTTATTGATCTGCAAAATGAATAAACAATATACTATATAGATGATCCCCATCTCACAAGTATATTAAAACGATCAACAGCTATACAAACATCAAATGGGTAATCAAAGAAAATTGAATAATTTTCAAACACGCTACTAGTTAATGGATTATACATCCACACATCCAAATGAAACAAGCTAGTTCTGGCTTCCAAATATTCGAAAAACAATGCAATATAACAACTTCCCATATAATAAACTACCCTCAGAACTCCAGGCAGAAATCCTCTAGTATCTATTCCTAACTGACCACCGATCACTCGTATCAATATTCTCAGATCGTCTGTTGTCCAAATATTTCCATGACCATGTCCATTATGTTTTCCTGAAGGATCAAGTTTATAATGATTGCGAAGAACCAATCAGGAATAGATCGACTTTTCAACATCTTCCTTATTTAAAAAAGGAGGTTATTAATCGCACTAGTGAGCCTAAGTTTATCTTGGATTCTGAGAGAATATATCTCCATGATACGAGTTCATTGAGTGTGTTTTGAAAGTGCATTTAACTTCTGGAGTTTCAAGATGGTCACGGTTTATTATCTCTGTTAAGATTGACGGAATATCTCCGTCAGAGAAACTCAAGCTTGAGAAACTCAAACTACCACGTAATGTGAAAGTGAAAATTACTGGTGTCATCAATATAAATAAAGTTGATGGTTTGATATTAGACACATTGGCTACTATTCCGAATGTGTTCTTTTATCCTTCGAATTTGATAATATTTGAACCACGACAATCAACTCTTCATTGGCCTTCCACTATTTTAGCCAATGAACTTCAAACCAGAATCATCAATATTGGCAATCTTGAACTGATAAACATTCGTTCTCAAACAACTCTGGGTCTATTGGTGAGATTACCTTTACAATGTTCCAATCGTATTCAATTCTTTAGAACTGAGCATATTTATGAAACTATAAGGAGTCGATACACTCTTAGATCTGCTGATTTCGATCTTGCTTTCGGTAAGAAATATCCCATGATTCAGGATGTAAGACTCTCACGTTTGAAGAATGCTAAGTTTGTGGAGATTCGAGGTCTAAAGAATGTTAGAATGCCACTTCTCGAAATGATGTACGTGGATTTATCCTCTGGGTATGGTGGAGAGTTCGATGATGAGTTGATTGTCTTTAGAAATATTAAGGCGCCACAATTGAATGTGCTATCCTTTATGGCGTACTCTTCAGAAGTGGATATTGGCGAGTGGTGTTTCCCTAATTTGAAAGCTTTGAAAATCGGGATGTTTTTCGAAGATATTCACAAAGCTACCAAGAATAATAGAAATCATAGGCTGAACTCTATAGGCTTCCAAGGTCTTGAGCATTTAAACTTAGGTCTGTCTACGCAATTTCTGCATTTCTGTCATTATGAAGGATTCCAGAGTTTGAAGTTTCTGAATGTTGGATTCAGAGATGATATTACGTCTGATTTTCCCTTGGAATATTTAGAGAAGTTTGAATTCCCACAGTTACTTGAGTTGATCTTATCATTTCACCATTCAAATGAAGCCATTAACAAGGTCTCAAAACTCATCCCAGTTATGAAATCACCAAAGCTTCTGAAATTATCTGTTCAATTATATCGTGAAACTAACATAATCACTAGCAAAACTTCTGGATCACTGGTACCACCAAACCTACCTTATAAGTTTACTGGCCCTTCCATGGCATCTAATAATTCATTTCCTAACTCATTAAAAATCCTATCATTACAGAATTTCTCCTCTTATCAAATAATCAATATCCTTCATGACTCAAACTTGCCAAATTTGGAGTCTCTTCAGATTCAAAGAGAGACATTCGCAATACCTTCTTCTTCTTCTTCTTCTTCTTCTTCTTCTTCTTCTTCTTCTTCTTCTTCTTCTTCTTCTTCTTCTTCTTCTTCTTCTTCTTCTTCTTCTTCTTCTTCTTCTTCTTCTTCTTCTTCTTCTTCTTCTTCTT
>JAKUBK010000026.1:0-67862 GCA_030566875.1 Waltiozyma chaumierensis | reverse complement strand
TCGGTGGGTTTACTTTTTTAAAGTAACTCTTTAATAAGATTAATGTCTTTTTAATATGACAGGTATATACATTCGAATTAAGAGTTGTTATAACTTAGGCATTCTAATTATCTTTCTCATCTTTCTCCTTCCCATCTTTCTCCTTTTTCGCAACCATCTTTTTAATCCAAGCAACAGCATCCCAATTGGCAACTCTGAAAAGATAGTAAACAGCACACATGGCAATTAAATTGAAGACCAAGTAGACCCAGAAGAACCCAAAGTTTCTCCAAATATAACGGTAGTAAACACCAACCGTAGCCAAGTATTCATCACCAATACTGTAACGACAATAACCACAATTGGTAATGGCATTTGGATCAGTCAAGTACCCAGATACTTGCTCGATGAAAGTATCAGCAAACTGGGCACAAGTCTGACCAGAAGGAGGGTTGAAATAAGCCAATTCGTCAGCAGCACAGACAACAGGTTTATCATGAATCAACAAAGCAAGCATATTACCCACGTAATAAGTTAAAGGTGACACTCTGTACATAAAAGTCCAGAACTTTGGCATCAAAGACATAGGCTGGACTACACCACAGAACGAAATCAAAAAGGATAAGAATAAACCACCAATGACAGCAGCTGATGGAAGATCTGGAGAAATGTAGAGAATCATCAACCCGAGAGAAATAATATAACTGGAGAACATAATGGCGTAGAAAAGGAAAAACAAACCAGAACGGGACACCTCAGGGAATGTCTTCAAGGGGAAATACAAAGACACAAAGTAAACCGTGGCAAAGACAACGGTATATGGCACCTCGTTGATGAACTGAGAGAACAATAAAGCTGACCAATGGAATGTGTTAGATTTGGATTCTCTAACCTCGAACAACTCACGAGAACCAATGGCACGTTGCTGGATTTGATTCATTAAAGGACCAGCAAGAGTGATCGGTAAGAAACAAGCAAACATGGCATTCTGCAACCCAACGAGAGAGTCCTGGATGTTGTAGAAGGTGAAGCCAACGAATAACCCAGATGTGAGGAAAAGCATGAATTTGGCCATCACGTATTCTGGGGAACGGTACAATTGTAAACCAGTACGCCAAGTCACGTAGTACAGCTGAGACAAGTAAGGCATGGCATAAGTGGAATGTAGCTGTTTCAATTCATCACGAGATAAGTTCTCCTTCTCGTCTTTTCCGTAAGATTTGGTCTTCAGATATTCAACATCCTTGGTCGTTTGAAGATACTCTGGTGATCTTGTCCAGATGTCAAACCAATCTTCTTCGATTGTAGCAGTGGCACCAGCCCCGATAGCTTCCAAGATATATTCAGCGGGATTTTCAAAAGGTTGACAAGTTCTAGCACCATTGCGTTCAAAATAGGACAAAACGGTCTTGGAGTTCTCACCAATGTCGCCAAAGTAGACTGTCTGCCCACCCTTCTTAAGCAATAACAAACGATCAAAGGATTCAAACAAAGTAGCAGAAGGTTGGTGAATAGTACAAAGAATACATTGTCCAGCAGCTGCCAATCTTCGCAACAACTGAACAATAGCCCAAGCTGATTGAGAATCCAAACCGGAAGTAGGTTCATCCAAAAACAGCAACAAAGAAGGCTTAGCAACCAGTTCAATACCAATGGACAGCTTCTTTCTCTGCTCAACATTCAGCCCAGAACCAATGGAGCCAACAATGGCATCGGCATAGACGGACATGTCCAAAACTTCAATGATTCTTTCAACGTATTCCAACTTCTCAGCATCTGGAACAGTCTTTGGACGTCTCAATCTAGCCGCAAACTGTAACGATTCACGAACAGTCATCTCATCAATATGTAAATCCTGCTGCTGGACATACCCAGTAGATCTCTGGAAAGTGGAATCTAAAGGTTTCCCGTTGACTAGGAAATCACCAGTAATCGTACCGAAATCAACACGTTGAGACAAGACGTTCAACAATGTCGTCTTACCTGCACCAGATTCTCCCATCAGAGCGGTCAATGTGCCTGGTTGGACGAACCCTTGGATATTATCTAGAAGTTTCCTGGTGGAGCCTTTGTAAGGAATGACATAGTTGATGTTTTGCCAGGTGAAAATACCGGTTGAGCCCAAGTTGACAAAGGTTTGGTCATTCGTATTCTCACCAGTCGAAGAAAAGTCTGTCAACACGCTGGATTTGCCACCTGAAGAGGAAAGAATGTTCAGTTCGTTCTGATTGGAAAGCTCGGCATCATCGGCTTCTTGGTCTAACTTCCTGTCAATGGACATAACCGCCTCAGCAGACTTAGCGCCTCTCTTAAAGTACAAATGGTCACCGCCACCTTTGACAGCTCTCTTATACTCCATGGCGACACAATTAACAACAATAAAGAAAACCAAAAAGGCAATCAAAATCCCGAAATTTCTCCAGACGTTATCATAAGAGTAATCGAATTGGATCTTCATGTATCTACTTCCACTAACCCAGGACTGACCAGGCTCAGACCCAACAAAGGCACAAACCTGGTTCGCAGAGGAAACATTGGCATACGAAGGACCGGAAGGAACAAGCGTACCGCCACAATCCATCTCTCTCCCTTGGAATTCTGTGGTTAACATAGCTTCATAGCCCCATCTGACTGGATTCAAGTATGACAACCATTTGAACCATGGATGCATCGACTTCAATTGGATATTGAACCCAGTGTAAATCAACAGCACCATGATCAAGATACCGGCAATAGCATTAGCTTGAGAAGCGTCATGGGTCAAAGCAGCAACGGCTTGGAACAAAGCAGTGATGGTTTCAGAGGTGACAGTAAGGAAGAGCAAATTTAAGAAGAACTTCCCAGCTTGACGGTTCAAATTGGACAGGAAATACATGATGACGAAGAACAGGAACAAAGAAATGAACTTGAATGGGAATCTTGTGGCAAACCCAGCAAGAACCTCTGCGGAAGGATGGTACAGGGAATAACTCTGACTTTGCTTCATCAAAATCGGTCTTTCTGCAAACTGCGAGGTCATCTGAGCCAACCCCATAAGAGAGTAATACAACACACAGAAGAAGACAACACCACCACGAGAAAAGGCACCAGCGGTGGAATTCGGAGTGTTGTAATACAACGAGCCCGTGATCAAGGCCTGGATAACAGCAGCACAGCAATCAATGATAGTGTAAGCTGCGTCTCCTGTGACTCTTTGAAACCCACGGATTGTCAACAAGCGAAGTTGTGTGGAGAATGGAATGGTGTAACGGGAGTGGGCCTTACGTTTCTCCTGAGACAACGATTGGTCGTAAGTCTCACGGGTCTTGGCAATGTCTGTTGAAGATTGGTAGTTTGCTAATTCGGTGGTCAATTGCTGGTATTGGGTGGATCTTTTCCAGGCAGCTTCAAACTCATCAGCATTACGAGGAACAATCTTCTCGTAACCTGGCTTGGCTGTACGGCCTTTAGGATCAGTGATGGCAGTGAGGAATTCAGCAGTGGCCTGTCTTGCTGGACAGACAAACCCCAAGTCAATAAAGTATTGTTTGGCAGCCTCTCCAGCTGGACCAAAGTACACTTGTCTACCTTCGTACAACACAAGAACTTTATCAAAGCAGTCGTAAATACCCTCACCGGCCTGGTAGATGGTGATAAAGGCCACAGAGCGGTTCAAAGAAGTCATTGTTCTGATAGCCTGGGCATACTCCAAAGCAGTCGAGGCATCTAACCCTCTCGTGGCATTATCCCAACAATAAACAGTCCCCTTGGCAGCCAAAGCTTCGGCGATGGATACACGCTTTCTCTCACCACCAGAAACACCACGGATATAATCGTTACCAACTTTGGTGTTCAAGGTATGTCTTAGCCCGAAGATAGTCGCCAGAATGTCCCTATTGGCTTCGATGTAAGCCTCTCTTGTGGCGTCATTGATACGGACATGTGGAGTCTTACAAGCAATTGCGAACTTCAATGTCTGATCAACGGTCATATGAGGATGGTGGAGGTCTAATTCCCCATTGTAGATGACGTCGGATTTATAGCGGGCCATCATTTCATCTTGTGGGATTCCATCATAATCAATTTCCCCAGCGACAGAAGTAAACTGGTCTTGTTCGCCTGCAATGGTTTTTAATAAAGTCGAACAACCAGCCCCTGGACGACCAAGGACAAGACACATCTCTCCTGGTTTGACCATAGCGGTGACGTCTCTGATAATCTTCTTTTCTTTGGACTTCTTCTTCTTCTGCTGCTGTTGTTGTTTTTGTTGCTGCTTGTTATTTCTCTTGCCAATGGATCTAATGGCGTCGATTGGGCCAGTGATAAAGTCCCCTACACTTGGAGCAAATGAGAATTGGGAATCAACACCGTTCGTAGTGACATCCTTCAACGTGACCCCGGTGGAACGTAAGTGGATACCTTGTTCCGAAGCTGATTTGAGAAAGGAAGAAATGATTTTATGAAGATCGAAATCTTGAGGGTCGATTTCGAATTGATTGGACCCAGCGTGATGATGAGAGAGATTTCTTGCGAGTGTTGATAAACGTGTAAGGATATTTTCATCGACAATACCGATATCACCATTTACCTTGCTTTGGGTTGCGTTTGATGCTTGCGTGACGATTCGAATCAGTTCCTCTTGCTCGTTGAGGATCTGATCTTGTTCTGCTACAGATGGAGAATAGATTTGTCCAGATTCAGGATACCCTGAGTGTCCAGAATCAACACTGGTTCGTTGTTGGTCTGTCGTGTGTGACATGTGATAGATCAACAGATAGTTCAAAGCAGTTCAGTTCCTCTCAAATTAAGCAGGCTCTGTCTAGATATTTACCCCGAGATACTCAAATGTTTATATATAGTTTGAAAGCTTGGTACACACGTCAGTTTTTTTTTTTTTTTTTTTTGCCAGTGCCTATTTTCTTTTTCACAAAATTGTTTTGTCCAGCAATGTCATGCAGATTTTGGCAGATTTCATTTAGCCGTAACCGACAAGAATTTAAATCTATACATATTAATTCAACAGCTAGCTGAGTGTTGTAACCAGTTCTGAATTTAGAATTTCTATGTATAAAATAGCACCATCGAAAAACCAATTTAGAATATTAGTAATCTGAAGTTGCTTAACATATATTATATATTGTTGAGTATAACTAATATTAATTTGGAACTCCATTCTAACTCCGTGAATAGTCGCAGAATTATCCGGGATAAAAATTTGATAGTTACCAATATTATAAAAAATTAATGGGCTATTCATGATGTGCGGTTTCATTCAGAAATATTAGTAATCCCATGTGGAGCGGATTTAACATTCCATCCGTCTCAATAAATTTTGTTATACCCGCTTTCTCTAACTGTAAGAAGTTTACTAATAAATTATTATCCTTAACAACAAAGTATTTAACTTATCCAAGATGAAATGGTAATTAGTTCACAAAGACCAAAGGGGTCACAGTCCTTTAAGAGTTTTATCCGTTATGATAGTTAGTATTAAGAGTACCTAAACGATCTTCTGACGATCTTCATACAGAAGCACCATCTGCTCACTATATAAAACTACCTTGATTTCGTGGATGATTGGCAAATTTGATACATATGGGGTTTTTCAAGAAGAATTCTTTCTTGTTGTTGTTGTTGTTGTATCACTTTTTATTGAGTCGGTGTTACACTTAATAATTTGATAGGCTGACTGGTGAGGTTTTTAATAATTATGTATCAGTCACGTGCCTGGGTCGTGCGCATATTTTAAAATTATCAACAAAGAACCAAAGCTGTTTCAACAAAATTGGGTTGATTGAGCTATCAACTAATATTGAAGAAGCAAAAAAGAAGGAATTTTACCCTGATTGATACAGTGAAAGAAGGTGTATTCTATCTATTTTTTTATATTCCTCCTTTCTTACAAAACTCTCAGGTATCATTAGATCCAAAACTAATCATTTTCAAGACGAAATATCTCTAACAGCTCAATACAAATACACAATGTCAGACATATCATCATCCGAACACTTACCAGCAACAACAACAACAACAACAACAACAACAACAACAACAACAAAGACTACTACAACTATCCCATTAGCTCTTCCTATTCCCGATCTGCGTTTCGAATCGACATTCCGTAAAGCTCTCGATTCAGCCTTTCAAGCACATACCCAATCCCTAGCGGCAAAGAACACTAGTGCCTCCAGCAACAATGACAACTTATCGCCTGAATTACCCTTAGAACCGTTACCATGGTTACAATCAACGTATATCATCACAAGAGTGATTCTTAAAGATGTGATATTGATGCCTTTGATACAGGGATTCGCTCTAAGTTATTTTCTATTGGGGTTTAAACCATGGTTGAGTTCTGTGGTTGTTCCATTTGGAAGAAAATGTGGTATTTCTGTTATGAATTGTTTGAAGTTTGGTGGTTCAGCTAGATCTTCTTCTGCCTTTAGAAGATCACGCTGATCAGCTATAGTTCATGTACCAGTTTGGTTTTGTAAGCGTTCTATGATATAGCTAAATATTATCTGTCTATTTTTTGAAGATCTTGTTTCTACATTCCAATAAAGCCTTAATTCAGCAATGTAAGTATAAATATAAATATATACATTCACTTATATTCTTTTAAGCATCTTCTCTATCAGCAAACTGAGACTTGTAACCACCTCTTCCACCTCTCCAACTATCACCGTTATTCCAATTGCCCCCTCTATTGCCACCTCTACCTCTACCACCTCTTCCGCCTCTTGTTCTGCTACTGTTCCCAAAGTTAGCACCGAATTCATTAGTATAGCCACCGTTATTGTAGGTATTATTGTTACTGTAGTTGTTACGGCTGTTATTTTCTCTAGGAGATGGTCTTTCGATCGTAGTCGAAGAAGAAATCGTATCAAAGAAAGAAGATTTCTTATCATATTTGCCAATGGATAAATCAGCAAACTCGTCTTCCAATTTGATTTCAGGTTTCTTCTCTTCTTCTTCTTCTTCATCATCTTCTTTTTCTTTTTCCTCTTCTTCTTCGGATTCATCATCCTTTTCCTTCTTGGATTCAGTCCCAGTGATCACTGGTCTGGAAGCAATTGGTGGTAAGGAGGTAGCAACTGTGTCGAACTGGAACTCTGTGTCTGGCACAGTGGCGTTGAAAGCGTTAGGACGTGGGTGGCGTTGGTTGTTTTGACGTCTTTGTGTATTATTGTGGTTGTTGTTGTTGTTGTTGTTTTGGCGAGATTGACGTTGGTTTTGATAGTTTGGTTGCTGGTTTGATCTGTAGACTGGTTCGTTGCCATCATTAGAGTATTGTCTTCCAGTTTGCTGTTGCTGTGGCTGGAGACGTCTTGGTTGTGAAAGGACTTCTTCTTCTTCTTCCTCTTGCTCAGCGGCAACTTCCTCCTTTGGTGTCTTCTTTTCTGGAACTTCATCCTCCAGAACAGCTAAATCCACAACATCACTGCCTCTAAAGACCACCTCTGGATAAACGTTATCACTAGCAGCAACTTCATAAGTGATATCACCGCCATTGGCTTCAGCGGCTCTGCCTTGAGTACCAAGAGATCTAACATTGTTTAAAGTAACAGTGGCTTCATCACCGTTGATTTCACGAAGAATACCGTTGTAACGGATCCCTTTGGATGAGATAAGAGAGATTGTACGGCCTATGTATTGTGACATGGTTTGTTGACTGTCTGTGTGTGTGTGTGGTAGGGGAATTGTTTGACGAATGGCAAATTGGTTGGCTTTGCCTTTGCTTCGGTTCTTGGATCTCTATTTGGTGTCTGTGTGTGTGTGATTTTTCTCGCCTTTGAATCTGGCCAACATCGACGAAGGGTCATAAAACGTCTTCGCGCGCAGACACTTTTTTTGGAGAAAGACTGACGCCCGTTGCCCGTTAAGAAGCACAACTGTTCTGCAAACAAAGAGAGATCCTTTGTCCAACTTCTTTGCAGTTTCTACAGAAGTATCAGTTTTATCTCTTTTGATTATCCCGTTGAACAGTATGAGTGATACAGAGGAAGTCGCAGCACAAGCTGTCCCAGGTTCACCAATCTCTGAACAACAACCACACGAAGAACAAGAACAAGAAGATCAAATATCAACAACGACTATTACAACAACAGACGCCGCCACTGTTCCTTCAGACCATGAAGATGAAGATCACGTTGAAGACGATCAATCTGAATTACAAGCCGAGGCCGCTGAATTAAACAATGACGATGACGATGATTACACCGCAAACGTTGATTTCTCCTCATTGAGAGCCCGTAAGAGAACAAATGTAGCCACCACCACCACCACATCCACAAGTGTTGAAACAACCGAATCTCCAGCCACAACCACTGGTGCTAGATCTGACTCCGCTACTCCTCGCCCACTACAAACCACTGCTCCAACCAGGGAATTCCAATCCAACTCCACAGATTCTTACGACGAGACCCAAAGAAAACGTCGTGAATTAGAAGAAAGATTAGACAGAGCCTTAAAGAAACCAAAAGTGCGCCGTCGTAAGGATGAACACGATCTAACAAACGATGACGACGCCATAATCCAAGTTCTCAAGCAACAAATGGACCATGCTGCCAAATTGGACTCGGAATTACGTGACACTGGTTCAGGAATCGCCATGAATAAAGTCCAGCTCTTACCCAAAGTCAGAGCCATGCTAAACAAGGTGAACTTGTACGAAGTGATCCTAGATAACAATCTGCTAGCAGAGATCCGCCAGTGGCTTGAACCATTGCCTGACTCCTCCTTGCCTTCGTATGAGATCCAAAAGGAGTTGTTTGCAGCCTTGGTGAAATTGCCAATCAATACGAATCATCTTCGTGAATCAGGCATAGGTAAGATTCTATTGTTCTACCAAAAGTCCAAGCGTGTGGAACCAAAGATCAAGAGAGTTGCAGATAAGTTGATCTCTGATTGGACAAGACCTATCATTGGTGCTTCGGATAACTATCGTGATAAGAAGTTCCATTCTCGTGACTTTGACCATTCCTCCTTACGTCGTCGTAAGTCCTCGACGGCTGGTGGTAAGAAGCTGGAGAAGTCTATCTATGAACAACAAGCCGAACGCCGTAATAGAGCTGCTGCTCCTGCTCCTACAGTCACTGATTATAAGTTTGTTCCTAAGTCTCGTATCGATGCCTCGATGACCAACACGATTGTCAATGCTGGTGTTGGGTCTTCTTTGAACAGAGACGATCAATTCAAGAGAATCAATTCCAAGTTGAGTGGTAGAGGCAATGCTGGAAGAGTTAGTAAGAAGGGTGGGATTAGTATTGAAGGGAGAGGGTTGCATTAAGTCCCTTCCATGGCCTGTTGTATATTAGTATAGTGATTGTTTTAATATCTCATATGGCATTTTTTTTTTTTTATTTATTACTAGTCATGACTAATTTAATGGATTTTGTATACATTTATTTATCTTCTATGGTTTATCTCTAAACAATATTGCCCTAATTAATGGATAAATTATTCTGAACTTGAACCAATATTGATCAGCCTTGCAGGTTTTATCTCTGAATCTCTGTTGGTTCTCCTTGACAAACCTCTTCAATTCATTCCTCTTCAACTTCAACTCTTTATCGTACTTAACATACTCACGATATTGCAAAAGTCCCAGTTTCCAATTGCGTCTTTGAACATACCAGAATCTTTCATTCATTTCTCTCAAGGATGGAGGAATGATTTTGATTATCAAAAATGATATGAATTGAGATATAGTGGTGGTCACTTTATTATGAACAGAAGTAATAAACTCTCTAAATCTTCTCCCTAAGATTGATGTTTTGTGTGAGTTTCTCTTTGAAAATATCAATCTATTGATATTCGGCTGTGGAAAACTTTCAAATGGATACAATCCAATAACTCTCATATATAAATCAATCCCTGACGATTTCTCATCTCTTGAGATTTCGAAAATATCAAAGGCATTGTCTAGTTGAATGATTTCAGTGGAAATTCCAATATTAAGTTCCACATTTATGAGAGTTTTCAAGTCGATGATATGAACTGATGAAGGAGATTTGTTTGTTATGGCGGTTGGATTCAGGAATCTTTCTATCTTGGAATCTTTCACTAAATGGATTAATTCTTGCCTCAATTTGCCAATATCGTTGATTATCAATACCTGTTTCCTCGAGAGTGTCCTTTGATTAGTAGACTGGTTCACCATCTTCTGTATGAAGTCTAGCACATGTTTCAGATCTCTGTAGCTAACAAAGTGAGTGGCAGAAGTAGTTGTAGCAGTCAAGTCATTGATATTTTCGATAGTCATAGGATCTTCAGAAGAAGAAGATGATGAGGATGATGAAGCTGTGAGTGATAGATGATGAAATGTTGGGGTCTTTTCATGACTGGTACTATAACATGTTAAGGAAAGAGTCAAAGACTTCAGGGAATTGTCAACATGAGAACTGTACATGTCAAAATGATAGATCTCAACATCTGGATTCAAGAGAATTCCAGAAGAGTAATAAAGATACTTGACTGATTTGGTCATCTGTTCTGGAATACTTTCTTGTTTGGAGTTTGTAGAAGAAAGGAGATCCATCAGACTTTTCATTTGATTAAGATTATCCACGGAGAACGATGTGCTGATGGATGATGAAGGTGGTTTTGATAAAGACGTACATTGAGCAGCTGGAGTGATCAGTTCTTGACCTTTTTTATTCTTGGAACTCTTTGTGATATTTGGCTTGGCCTTAAGACTATTCAAAAACAGACCCAATGTGCCATTCTGACGGACCTTATTCAAAAGCTTATCGGCGACTTCTGTCTTATAAATAGATTGAACCAATAGCTTCATGGAATGTGATAGTTTTGTGTTCAATTCTCGATTATCCGACTTCTTAATCAAAGAATCACTGATTGTCTTCAATTCGTTAAGAAAAATCAACATGGTGAGATAGGAATCAACCACGGAAACATGCAACGAGTTCAAACTAATAAGCACATTTCCCAACTGAAGTTCATCAATAAGACTTTCCAAAGACTTGGTATTCAAACTAGGAAGATACTTCCGATTAGAAGAAATGCAAATTTGTTGAATCATCCCCGTATCCAATAACATCACTCCATTCAACGACTCCTTTTCAATCCCTAAATCTTTTAAATACTTCAAATCGTTAACCAAACCATGTGCCACAACCACTGTAGTCTGAGATAGAACCGTCTTTAGAAATATCTTCAATGTCTCCTTATCGATATTTATCGGAATGGTGGAATCTGAAGGGAAAGGTCTGTTGTTGAATTTAAGGGCTTTTTGGGATTGTTTTTGGCCTATTAGGTGTAATTGTAGACTGTATACTTGTAGGTCATTGATGTCGAAAGTTGACTCTTCCTGTGAATCAAGTTTTGATGATGATGATGGGCTGTATTTCCAAATAGTCAAACCCACATCAATCAATCCAAATTCTTGAGACCCGTTTCCGTTGCCAATATCTATTGATAGGAAAGAAACAGGGTGTTCAAAAGATGCTTGGTTGATTAGACTTTCTGAGAGATCTTTCAATTTCGCTAAATGGTCGAAGTCGTTGGAGATTGGGGATAATTCAAGTTTGGAGTATGTGTTCAAGAATTCCCAAAGTGATGCGTTTCTCTTACCGTTATCTTTATGATTAAAGACTTTCTCTAATTCGAAGGAACGGGGACATCTCTTATGCTGATCAAGGATTATCAGCTCTTTCCTAGCTTGTTGTGGTACAACTGTACTTGGTACTGTGAGGGCAGTTGTTGTCGTTTTCTCTGGACTTGTAGCCTTCATTGGCAAGGCCTTAATTTCTTTCTTCTCCTTCAACGACTTTAAACAAGCATCGTACCCTGAAATATCGAAATACTTAATCATAACTGAGTGGATATCTTGAAAACTCTTCTCCAGAAGACTTTCAATTTGATTCACCGCAGTCTTTGAATCTTGCTTCTCGAAATCTGATACGATTCTTCCAAACACACATAACGGAAACACAGATAATTCTCTTCTCAAAGAGGTATACTTCTCCAGAGCTTTAGTTGAAGAAGAAGAAGAAGAAGAAGACGGTTTGGTCGATTTTCTTAATGAAAACATTCGTTGGAGATCATGAATCGGAACTGGAGTCTTAGGAATGGTGATTTTCATTTTCCGAAGTATTGGCAAGATCCCACTTGAAACCTGAATCAAAATATGACCATCATAATAAGGAAGAAGATCGTTCAAGAATGCTTCGATTAAGAGTTTAGTGTCCGGTTTGGATAATAAGACTTCATTGTCCTTCTTCTTCTTCTTCTCCTCCTCCTCCTTCATCTTAGATTGACCAACGTATAATTTGTGAACCCTCCCTTGAATCAAACAACAAATCTCAAATTCTCTATACGGATTGTTATAGATACGAATAGACATAAGATTGACACATTTCGAAGAGAATTCTCCATTTGGAAGGAAAGCTCCTGAAATAGCCTTTATTTCTGGATCTGATTGTATCACGAAATGGTTCATTAGGACCTTTTCTAACTTTTCTCTACGTAATGATGAATCTTGAGACATTCTAAGTGCGCCAATTAAGGAGTTGATTTCATATTGGGGTATGAGGCTGGAATTGGAACTGGAGCCTGGACTCTTCAATTCTCGATCCCTTTGAATATCATTTTGTTGTTGATCTGATCCTATTGATTTCGCTATATCTGTACGTTTTTCAAGAAACGGTGATTCGGTTTGAATGCATGGTACAATGAGGAGCTCTTGGGTTACTTTGGCTTGAACGTTGTTTTTTGTGGAGAACGATCTTGATATTAAATCCAAGTTATGTTTCGGCTTCTGATGAAGATGTCCTAGATTTGTGGTATTAAGGAATCGGATATGTCGCAGGATATAACGATTCATGGTTTATAATTTGGTTTTGAAATTTAAATTATTGAAAGTTGGAACATTGATCATAGAGTGGGAAATTAAGGAAGAATTAACTTATCATGTCATTTTGTACGTCTCGTGTTTTGAAAACATTTAAATTAGGCTTGTTGAAACTCTATGCCTCGTGACGATTTTTTTTGGGTTCACGAGAAGTGCGAGACTTTAGTATACGAAAAATTTTAAGAAATAACCAAATTTTGGGGACTGATCGGTAAAGAAAATATCATGGTTTTACAACATCGAGATATATTATCTGAAAATCTTTTCACGGCTATTAATACGTGAAAATATTCCCAGTTTATTGTGTTTTATATTTATACTATAGAGTTAAGAATATTTTGATAAATTATCCACTTTAATTAACTTCAAACAACGGTACCCAATACTACAAGTTTGTTCTTTGTTTACTGTTACAGTGTAACCGCTTACTAATCTCTCATCACAGATTTTAACATTTTAAAAGTCTTAAGAAGTTTAGTTCCAACTTCCAAGTCGCACTGTACACTGTACAGTGTACACTGTATAGTTACAACTTACTATGCACTATGTACCTGTATAACTCCTGAGTCCGCTGTCGTGCCGGTTTCAAATATCTCACATCTTTTAAAAAAACCTGCAGGCTCTGCAGAACAATACGATCGGTGGTTTTTTTGTCTATAAATATCTCAAAAAGGATTGTTTCAAAATTAATTTTTTTTTTTGTTGAGATGTTAACTCACGTAATTGAGTAATTGGAAGGTTTATATAAGATGCCAGATCAAGGGTGGATCCGGGTGATCTCTCTTCTCGGTTCAATCTTGTACATTCCAATCAGAAAATATACCAGCCTCCAGGGTCATTTGTATTTAACACATTTTAAGCTTCCTTCAAACTATCAATTCCACGGAAATCTCACTTTCTTGTCCTTTACTTTGTCAGGATACTTGATTGAGTATGGACTCTGGAGCAATCTACAATCTGTGGGTTAGAGCTGAACAGATGTTCTGGAGTTTTTAGCGTAGGGTTAGGTAGGGAAGTTGGTCAATTGTTTGTAAATCAATTTAGCACGGTGATTAGTCGATTGCTGTTCCAGATCCAGAAAACCGAAGACCCTCCCATTCTTTCTGGTTTGGCGAAATGATGGTGTTGGTGATGAGAATGCGTTTATCAGTCCCCTTGGTTCTGGTTTCAAATTGCACATATTCCATCAAGATGTGTTGTTTCAATGTATATGTTTTTACCCTCCCATTTTCCCTATGAAAAGTAAGAAGATCACATGAGATTTTAGAATTAATTGTGCTAATCAGGTACACATGGAAAACAAATATATAGACATGAATCAAAATATTGACCACCTATATTAATATTTATTCTATTGGCATGGACCCCTAACCTCTAAGGCCAATAAACACCAAGCACCTCAACCTGGGACTTTTTCTACGAAATTTCAATTCGGAAATTTCAAATCAAGTTTTGAAGCACTTACAGTTGGGCTTTGAAACTTTTTTTTTAGATAATGAAAATATAAATTAGTTTATACGTAATGACTCTAACTTGTGCTATGGATGTGGTGATGTATTCAGCAGCACGACTTCCCTTTTATATTTTGTGTAGACGAAGATCTAATGCCATAGAAGAAGTTTTGGTTATGATATCATCCATTGTAAAGAAACACAACTCACATTCCTCCATTGTTCATTATATACTTCTGATTGAAACTAAGCATCTCATGGGGCTCAACAGGGTTGCGTACTCTGTACTCCAAGTACTGAGAATTAGGAACACGATAACCAATCTTGCTCTTGCTCTTACTCTTGCTCTTACTCTTGCTCTTGCTGCATATCTAAAAGGTTTGGAATCACCATTTCTGCAGCTTCCCTGTTGAAAGCATCTAATATTCTTTTTAGATCAGTATCAGAAATCGTAGGCTCTATGAATAATCTTGGTCTAAGGGCAAGGAAAGAAAAATCAGGATCGAATCTAAAAGTTGGCCTTCTTTTGACATATCCAACAACTTCCTCAAAGGATTCCTGTGATAGAACTGGTTGGGGCTGTTCTATTAGACTTTGTTCAAAAAAGAAAAAGATTGCATTCAATGAGTCAAACAATAAGTTTCTACGGCGACCATTTTTATTTCCAATGTTTTGTTCTAAAGATTCTAGATTTTCATCATTATAAATATCTAATGGGTCATTAGGTACGTTGAAAATTAGTGGTGTTATATCTTTCTGACGAACGGAAGTCGGTATTTCGTTAACCAGCTAATACTGAAGATAACATCAAAACTTTTTCTGGGAGATATAACCAGCATTAATGGACTCCTGAATTGATGATCTAAAGAATAAAAGAAATCTTTTGAAGAAAACATCTTTATTCAAACTCTTATTACCCTTTTCTTTGACATCTATTACGGATGCAGCGCTTTCTAGTAGTAGATATCTTTCTGTACTTTGTACAGAGCAGTACTTGGGGTTATCTAAAGATCGAGATTTCTTTCTTGATCTAATGATAGGTGGTCCTCTAAATAAGACCCCGTCTTTCTCTTGAATGAAACAATTTTGAAGAAAATCGTTGTTCCCAGCTCTTGTGTTGTTGTTCTAGAACAGTAGGCAACTCGTCGATGGAACTCTTCATAGTAAGACTTTGGGTAACTCCCAGAGAAGTTTCACACAAATAATTATGAAAAGTATTTGTTGAGTCTGTAGTCTATGATTACACTGAGCTACATAAAGTTTTATTCTTAGCAAAAATTACTGTTTTCAATTTTCAAAATGGCAAAGTCTTTTGTCAGAGTTTCAGAAATATGAATTTCCGGTTTAGGCATTTCAGTGAAGATCACATTAGAATATGATTATCGGAACTGAGAGGTTTAAGATAATTCGCTGATTATTGGATATTCTAATTTCAGTTGGTAATTTGTCTTCTGAAGTTTATATGTGGAATAGAATAATCGATTAATACAATGTTGTATAGAAATCGTAATAATATATATAATTTATTACTCATGAGCTTTCAAGTTCGGCTGTGGAGCACGGAACCGCCCTGTAAAAGTTGCGGAGATTGACAAAAAAAATATAATGCCAGAAAGCGGCTAAGAGTGCCTTGTGTGTCTTTCTTTTTTAAAAAATAGTCAAACGTCTCTCCAAAGTTTTTGATCAAAGAGTGAACAAGCTGAAACAATAATCAATATTACTCGAAACACCAACACTATCAGTGATTTTATGAACAAAATGGAGGGCTTATTCGATAAAATAACTGGTACTGGTGGTGGCAGTTCATTTACAGGGTCGTCGTCGTCTACAGGAAGCAATAATAGTACCGACCTCAGAAGAAAAATATACAATCATAAGAAACCCTTGATTATTTCTTTCTTGTCAGTTCTTTCCTTGGTTCTTATTCTGACTCACTATCAACGTGGTTCTTTTGAAACAGACATCACTGTTAATTTATCATCTGATGCTAGCTCTAACGGTGCAAAGGTCGTTGGTGGCAAGTATCCACCTTTGGTTTATGACGGGACCAATGAATTACCAAAAGGTCAGACTTTACAGGATGCTCATGAAGGGAAAGAAAGTTCTCAGGAGTCCAACCTCAGCCCTTCCCAATTAGATACATTACAACCATATCCATTCCTATCAAGAAACAACTTATTAAAAGAAAACGTTATGAGATTTAGCAACCCTGAAAACGACGGAAACTCCTTGATTGATTTCGACAGAGGCTCAGCTAAGTATATCCAACCAGAAGTCATCGATTATCTTTATGATAATGTGGATTTGAATAAAGTTGATTGGAAGAAGTTTGCTTATGTTCTTTATGCTACCTCTGGTGCCCATTTGTGTAATTCGTTTATGGTGTTCTCCGAGTTGAGGAAATATGGATCTAAAGCTGAAATGGTGCTGATTGTCAATGAGGATTTCATCAACAAGCCAGACCAATTCCCACAAGAGAATAAGCAATTATTGGACATGAAGGATAAATTACAACTTAAGTATTCTCCAGTTAAACCAATCAATATTGATTCTAAAGAGGCTATGAAAATCTGGGTCAACAGTTACACCAAATTATTGGTGTTTGGTGAACTTTCATATGACAGAATTATCTACATGGATGCTGACTCTGTTCTTCTCAAGGAAAAGCATTTGGATGAACTGTTCTTCTTGCCCCCATGTCAACTAGCCACCCCTGCTGCCTATTGGTTGATTGATGAGAAGTTTGGTAAGATGGGTAAAGATACCAAGAACAAAAAATATCCAGCGAAAAAGTATGGGTTCAAGCCAACTACAGTTCAGCAGAGATTACAGAAGATCAACGATATCATTCAAACATATATCAGTCCTTTCTTGACCAACAAATCCAACTCTTTGAACCATTTTAGTTCAGAAGCTTTCTCTAAACTTTCGGTTGATGATCAAATCAGTCATAAGAGTTTCCAGAACAACGTCTACAACAACTTACCTAACTATCATTACTTTGATGACTATAAACTAACCAACATCATTATGGTGATCCAACCATCCCAAGCTTTATTTGACCGTATTAAGTGGGGTATTGAAACAAAATCTCAAGACGGTAAGGATGAATACGACATGGACATTATCGAAAGACTTTTCAATCTAAAAACCAACATCGTCACCCAATCCCAATCCTTATCAGACACAACTAAGAAACTCTCAGATAGACTAAAAGAAGTCCCAGAATATTTAATCCTTCCTCCAAAAAGATACGCAGCCTTAACCTTACAATTCAATGTTTGGACCGACCATGAATCTTTCGCCATTGATTCAACCGAACAAGCTTGGGTTGATCACCGTTCTGAAAAGGATTCCATCGAACCTTATTACTATGAGATCCGCAAGATTGCTAAAGATCAAGGTAACTACCTTAAGCCAGATATCAAATACTTACATTTTTCAGATGCTCCTATTCCTAAACCTTGGTGGTATCGTGATCCTAAACAAGATTATATGTCAGCTCGTACTCGTTGTCCTGAGTTTGAAGAATTCCATAGAGATGATTTACCGGAAGGTTGGGTCCTTCCAAGAAGTAAGAACACCAATGATTGTTCTGCTGGTAAGATTTGGGAATGGTCGGTTGAACATTTCGAAAAGGTTAGAAAGGACGTTTGTGGATTGGAGTTGGCTAGAACTGATAAGAATACTTATTTTGATATCATCAATTGATAATGATGGCGACTTAGTCCGTTTTGTATTATAATATTGCCTTGAAAGAAGTTGATAAATCATGTCATCATCAATTTTGACGTAAAATTATGAATGGATTTTCTTCCTAATTGTATTACAAATATACATAACAGAATTATGCACAGACATGCATAGATATCTCATGCAACTGTAAAGCAATTTGTTCAAGATTTTTCCAAAAAGTGACTTATCAATTATACAGATAATTTGATAATTCATTGATATGATTTAAAAATAATATCCACCAGGTTTATATAAACACCAATAACATAATGCAATGATACCCTTTCTAATGCAAACCCCCCAATCGGGCTGTGCGTTGTGATCTTATCTTCTACCACCACCTTTACCCTTCTTATTAAACTTACCTCTACTACCACTCCCATTAATTCTATCAATATCCTTCTGAGAAATAACCAACCCGTTTCTTGTGCTTCTACCAACCTTAGCACTCACATCTAGACCCTTATCTCTAAATCTTGATTTTTTCAATTTCTTCTCACTCATGTAACCTTCACCAATACGTTCATTCAAAGATAAAGAACCACCAATATTTCTAAACTTCCCCTTTGCCACATGAGAGAGTACAATCCCTTCGTCCTTGGCTTCTTGCTCGTATTTAGAGATCTTCTGCATTTGTGATTTGATCATACCTTTTCTCATGGACATTGGCATTTTTTGAAGGTTCGTCTTTTGGACTTTGTTGATACCTGAAATCGCAGAAAGACGGTGTTTCAATTGATGTTTCTTGGCATCCCCAATAATATTCTCTGAATCAATCGTGCTCAGCGTTAATTCTGCACCTGATGTTTCGTTATTGAAGTTGGATAAAATGTGAGATTCTTTGAGGAATCTTTGAAGTTCTAAATCATTTTGAATGTTTTCTTCTGAGTCTCCAAGTGCTACCTGTTGCTTCTTGGATCTTGGTGGAGCCTGTGCTACATAGCTGGATTTACCTGATTTTAGAAGCTTCAATTCTTCCTTTGTTGGTGGTTGGTATGCTTTGGTTGTATCTCTGAATTTAATAACCACTGGTTTTTCCTCTTCCTCTTCAGGCTCTTCCTCATCCTGCTCTTCTGATTCTGAACCAGAGTCATCTTCGGAATCTGGGAATTCGGTATATGTCATGGCATCCTGTTCATCGTCAAAATCTTCGTTATTATCTTCACTGGAATCGTTGCTGTTGTCTTCACTTTCACTCTCTGATTGACCTTCTTCAACTTTAGTTCTATCTTCAAAACCCATATCCTCTAATGACCCAAATTGGGCTTCAAATGCCAATCTTTGAATTTCCATCTGTTTCCTGTACTCTTCGTCACTCATTATGCTAATATATTTAATAGTTGGATTAATGGGGCAAATAAACAGATTTGATAAGAGAAGCTCATCTCATTTTCCTCACTAGAAAGATGTCAATTAATTTTTTTTTTTTTTCAAATCCCATTGAAAAATAATGAGGTTAGGATGTTGTCCGCCTACCCCTGGCAGATAGAAAACTAACAATTATTGAGCCTTTCCTCGGGTGCCGAATCCTGCCCGTGATTATGTTCGGGTGATCCATTTTTCAACTACCTAACGTCCAATGAAATTGGACCTGTGGTGGCTATTTTCACCCAATTTCCACCCGAGGGTCATTTCTCCACTACTTTTCCCACAGATCAGCTGGAGATCAAACATAAACAAATAATCAAGTAGTTAAATAAACAAACCACAATACATTGTTTAAATCACTGACATTTGTGAACTGCCACTATCAAGCAACAACCAACATAATGTCCTCACGCGATTCATCTAATGATAGTAATAGCTGGGAGATGGAAAGACACCAACTTCTTTCCCAGATTCAAACACTTCAGGAGGAAAACTTCAATAGACAAAATGAGGCTATCCGTCACCAAAATCTCCTACTTCAGAAATTGGATTCACTAAAAGCAGAAAATCAGAATCTAAGGTTAGAGAATCAACGATTGTTTATTCAATCTAATAATTCTGCTAATGGTGACACCTCAGGTGTTGGTACATTCTTTGACAATACCACGATGATTTCATTTCCTCAATACGCGTACAATCAATCAAGCACTGTTTCAGTTAATCGAATTACTCCCACCAGACGAGAAATTCAACTAACACGTAATTATAATCCTTTGGAATCCCGTTCCCAAAAGATTGCTCAAGATTTGGGGGAAACAGTCACTCAACAGAAGAGAAAGTCCACGGAAGCGGTGTCCTCTTTAAAGACTCCTAGTACTAAGAAGATCAAGGTTTCTCCACCTAGTTCTGCTATTACTGCTACATCTTCCAATGCAATCGCTTCTACATCTGATGAAGGTGACAATGCGCAAATAAGCAGAAGAGATACTTCTAATAGTAAGAGAAATCTAGAAGTTGAAAAAGAATCACAACAGATTCCGGAAACTACAGTTCTAGACAGTAGTGAGATTCCAGATCCATCAGCTACAATTTCTACAACTTCACCAGCACCAATCACAGAACATATGTCTGAAGAACTAATTGAACAGACAGAGCTTGTGGAATCAGCTCCTATCAAAAGCAATGTTAAGGCTAAGAGTGTGAGTAATGCTAATCCTAAACCTAAAGCCAATACACAAACCAAAAAGGCCCCTGCCACTACATCCAAACCCAAGACTCCTAGAAAATCAACTAAATCAAGACCATCAACTGCTGAAGTCGCCTTCAACAAGGAAGACTTAATCACACAAGAAACTATAGACTCTCTTAAGGACGCCAATGTCAATTACTCAGCTTTGACGATCCCTCAACTCATATCTCAGATTGAATTAGATTTCAAAGAATTCTTCGCTCTGAAACTTACACCTGGTGCTATTTTCTCCAACCATGCCGTTTTAGATAAGACTTTGTTCCTATATTTCTCACTACGCCACCGTATCCCAATCATCACCATCCAGAAAACCAAATACAAGAAGTACTTAAGTACGACAAAGAAAGCTTCAACTAAGCCTCAAAAGGACATCTATGAGTATCTTTGCATGAACTGTCGTGCCCAAATCTTCCAAGTGTCTAATTTCACTCATGTTCCATCATCATCATCATCATCATCATCATCATCATCTGTTTGTCAATTGGATCATATCTCACACGATCATAAATGTAACATTGATGTTACTATCAAATCTTTGCTCACAATGAGAAAGAAGAGTCTCACACAACGTGATAAGGAACGTGGCATAATTTTGGAAATTGAGAAGAATTTGACACAATTTGCAAACTCTGTTAATGGTGATGCTGAAATGTTAAACTTATGTCTTTATGCTATTAGTTTTAAGTTGGTCGACTTGAACTACCTTTCTCCTTTGATGCTTTCTTTGATTTTCGAGTACTACGGGACTGCTTACTCAGACTTTACTGATGATTTATCTTCTATTATTGATCATAAAGAACTTTTCAAGGAACTAAAGAGACAATTCACTGCTTTATTTGCTCATATTTATCGCTTTGATAGTGCTAAGAACTTGTTAGAATTACAAAACTTGGTCTTGAATTCTGAGAAAGATGGTAAAGTCTTGGAATTAGTTTCCAGTCCTGCAACTATGAAGAGATTAAAATCTTGTGATTTTATCGACAAATATTCTAAAATGGTTAAAACTTCGCTTATCAAAGGATTGAAGAGTGGCACAGATGAAGAAAAGAGGACCCCTGAGGTTGTCAAGACTATTCAAGAAGAGAACTATATTCAACCAGAGAATGTCACAGAATCGGAGAAATCTGTTCAAGCTGAAAAAGCAGTTGAAGCTGGAAACTCTGCTGAAATTAAGAATCAACGTGAACTACAAGAATTTAAAGAACCTATAGATGACGAAGAGAATCAAGATGAGGATGGCCTTGATGAAGAAGATGATAGCATATAGATTTTGATCTTAAATATATGCTAGCCATATCATTGATGATCCTTTAGTTAAATTTAACGTAATATTTATTTGACCAAAACTGTTTAACCTTTCTGAATAAGTTTGGCTCTCTAAATTTAGATAGAACCCTATGCATTCATCACGTGCCAATAAGAACCGATCAGTGAAGTGGATAATTTTAAAAAATTTGATACAGTTGTGCGAATGCTGGCGTATAAAAAATGAAAATTTTTCATTTCTCAATTTCTACACCCTATCACCCACCTGTGCCCTACCCCTACCTGGTTCAAGGAAACCAACCAACCCTTTCAAACTATTAAAAATGGTATGTTTTTCACTGCACTTTCTCAGTTCAGTTTGAATACAAAGACATTATGGAGCTCCATATTCATCTTCCATTTCTTTAAAGGAAATTAGATGCAAGATTTAGAGTGTTGACGATGTCATTTCATTATATCTTTGGGGACTGTGCCAACGCATAAGAGTTAGAGATTCCAGATCCTGTTATGACTTTTTGCCTTGTTTTATTGCATGGTGTAAGTGTAGTGGGCTCTAGATCGTTGACGATTCTTGTTGGTGCGTTAATGTCCCTGATATAAGACCATGATTTTGATATTTCATCCGTGAAAATATGTCAATCGTGTTGCTATTATCAGTTATCTGACTGGTTTTAGCTTGTTAACAATTTTTGAATTTTCCATTACTATATTCGCCTTTTAAGGTGAAGTTTTGTATCGCAAAACTTCGGTAGAGAACTGTCTTTTCCTTTTGTGAAACCACAAGACTAACTCAATGATCCCTTCAGGCTCCAAGAAAAGTTGCTCCAGCTCCATTAGCTAACAAGACCAAGGCTACCAAGGCCTCCAAGAATCCATTAGCTGAATCCAAGCCAAAGAAGTTTGGTATTGGTCAAGCAGTCCAACCAAAGAGAAACTTATCCAGATTCGTCAAGTGGCCAGAATACGTCAGATTACAAAGACAAAGAAAGGTTCTTAACTTGAGATTGAAGGTTCCACCAGCCATTGCTCAATTCCAACACACCTTGGACAGAAACACTGCTGCCGAAACCTTCAAGTTATTCAACAAGTACAGACCAGAAACCTCTGCCGAAAAGAAGGAAAGATTAACCAAAGAAGCCGCTGCCATCGCTGAAGGTAAGACCAGACAAGAAGCTTCTCCAAAGCCGTTCGTTGTCAAGTACGGTTTAAACCACGTTGTTTCCTTAATTGAAAACAAGAAGGCCAAGTTAGTCTTGATTGCCAACGATGTCGACCCAATTGAATTAGTTGTCTTCTTACCAGCTTTATGTAGAAAGATGGGTGTTCCATACGCTGTCATCAAGGGTAAGGCTAGATTAGGTGTCTTGACTCACCAAAAGACCTCTGCTGTCGCTGCTTTAACCGAAGTCAGAGCTGAAGACGAATCTGCTTTAGCTACCTTGATCTCCACCATTGATGCTAACTTCGCTGAAAAGTACGAAGAAAACAGAAAGCACTGGGGTGGTGGTATCTTGGGTGCCAAGTCTCAAGCTAAGCAAGCTAAGAGAGCTGCTGCTTCTGGTGTCCAAGCTTAAATTATTTGATCTTTGATTAATTTAACTTTATTTTGCACTTATTTGGGTCTAGGTTTCTTTAAACTTCTTGTATATTAGTAATGGATAAAACAACTATATTTATTGGGAAATAAAGAATATTCAACCTTAATATTTAATTATTCATTGTAGCTTTGGATCTGATTAACACCTTTATATCTACGTATAGTTAAGCTATTCTATCAATTATAGGGTGGGTTTATGGTCATATATCAAAACTGCCATATATCTATGGGCAATTTACTGCATTCAGGATGTATTTCTCCAATTCAGCCAATGAAAGTCAGTGGAAAACTAAGTACCTAAATCGCGAGTGTTGGTGCATGAAAAAAATGTTGAAGAAATCTGTTAAACCAAAACATAGAGATTTAACATGAAGTGACACGATCATAGGCCCTGTAGATAAGACTAGTTGCAGGTTTTCGATTCCACATATCCCATTTCATATTCCAATACCACAATGTTCAAGTTCGTTCAAGAAGCCTTAGAAGAAGTCGCCGAAGCCTTCGTTCCAACCGTCGCCAGAGCTGAATCTGAAGAAGAAGAAGCTGAAGAAGAAGAAGACGAAGATGATGAAGATGACGAAGATGAAGAAGAAGAAGGTTCTGGTGATCAATTAGATAAGTTAAGAGCCGAATGTGCCAGCAAGGCTGAATTGAAACCATATGTCCACCACTACGCTGAATGTATCGAAAGAGTCACCAAGGAAATGCAAGAAGAAGGTTACGATGAAAAGGATTACAAGGAAGACTGTGTTGAAGAATACTTCCACTTACAACATCACTTAGATGACTGTGTCGCTCCAAGATTATTCTACAAGTTGAAGTAGATTCATCCATTACTCTTTGGTTTACTTTTGCATATATTTAAAGGGGGTGATTTAGTGATAGACACGGAGCAAGGTTTGTTGTGGTCGGGTTATCTTTTATGATTATTGTTTATTAAATTTAATTAGAATTATTAATGATTTAACGTATTTGTTTTGAATTATTTGGAATGTGTAATATCTATAATACTGATAACTCAAGATCTGGGGTTTTTCAGTCAATTATCTATAAATGAAGGGACCTGACAATTAATATTGTATAGACCAAAATGGACTAAACATACTTGCTTCTCTTACAAGCAAAACCTTCTGGTTCATAATAAATCTTATGTCTTTCTGAATAAAACTCTAGCAAATAAGTAAATCCTTATCACCTAATTGGTGCGATACGTGTCACATTTAGATCTTTGTCTTTTGTAGCAGCAGTAGTATATACAATCCTTTATCAGTGGTACATTTCTCCGCTTTCTAAATTCAAATTCATTTCAAGATTGGATGCTCCTGCCCTACACGTGCATCCCCGTGCCATCTGTCAAGCCCTGACATATATTATTCGGAAAAACCGAGCAGTCACTTTGGAGGTTTCCGACTCTGAGTTTTAAATTTCACGCAAATGTTTGGAGTTGCAAAACAAACGGAAGCATTTTGGACCTTGTCTGCCAAACTATCACGGGTACCCGCGGGTATTTTTTCATTATGGACAAGGAATATCATCGTTTCGCGATTTTCCAGTCTGGCTTTGGAAAATGCAAGTTCTACGGGAAGAGCGTTGGGCAAAAATTGAAAACAAGCCTATAACGTATACCCAAAGAAGGACTAATGCCATACACACAAGTAGTTCCTTTACGAATCTAGCAAATTATTCGAGTAAGTCGATACCACAGACTGGAATAATGATACAAGAGGTCACCATCATTCTTCATCAACAATGAAAGCTAATCATTCATCGTAGTTCCTTCTTCACAACTACATCTTTACGTCTCCAAATCTGTCTTCATAACTTTTAAGAAAACAAGAATATCGAAAATTGATTCAATAAAGGACAACGAATTGCAATAGAACAGATTTCAATATAAAAGATGTTTGCACATATTCTCAAATCTCTTTAGAAAATTCAACCCATTATTTGAAATCCATCTATTTTACAAAACAGTTATCATCAATTTCAATTTCTCCAAAGTTATGCCGTCTAGTAGCAGACTTTAGATATCCGACCTCTTCAATCTTTTCCCAGATTTTATCTACAAGAATAGAATACTAACTTTTCAAATAGAATGTCCAAGTCTAAGAACCACACAGCTCACAACCAAACCAGAAAGGCCCACAGAAACGGTATTAAGAAGCCAAGAACCCACAAGTACCCATCTTTAAAGGGTGTTGATGCTAAGTTCAAGAGAAACCACAAGTTCGCTTTACACGGTACCGCCAAGGCCTTAGCCGCTGCTCGTGCTGAAAAGAAATAAATTGATCAATAAGCAATTTCTTTAAAATTTATGCATAAAAATTAATAATGAATATATTTGGTTGGATTTTTTCAGTTAATAATTGGCTCGTTGTTTGATTGTAGAGGATATTATTATATTTTTATGTTATCTGACATATGTTAATCAATGATTCTTATTTATCACCTTAGAACTTTTTCATGCTTTCATTTACTGTAGTTTATGATATTGCCAATATCCTTGCGAACTATCCTTACTTGTCGATTAATGAGATTAATCTATTTATATGTAGCTAAAGGTAATGTATCAATATATCTCTAAATTCAGTTATTTCTTCCAAGTTTTACCCGAGATTTCTGTGTCCTGCAATTTATTACACAAAGAGGAAAGATGATACTAGATTTAAAATCATTGATAGTCTGTTCCTATTAAATATCTATGAGTTTGTTGAGGGTGGTGATGGATCAACTGTATATAGTGTCTATGTTCTGTGCGCTAATTGTTTGGTTCTCAGAAACAGTGCTACTTACACGCAAAACCTGGCAGATTGACACAAAATCGCATCTTTGTGGATTAGCTTTTGTTTTTGTGGCAAACTTATGATTATATTTAATCCCTGATATTCTGTTTCTAATATCCCTACAAATAAATCAAAAAATCTTGATCTCAAATCACTTTAATTAACCATGAACTACATAACAATAGTATTTCCTGTTCTCTCTTTTCCAATCACTAAAAAAAATTACAATGTCACTAGATCAAGAACCAATTTCAAATGAGAACCAAGTTCCTGAACCAATACAGGAATCGCAACCGCTGAGAGATACTGAAACATCTTTTCTGCTAGAAACCCCAATTACACTGACCCGAGAGAATAAAGCTCCAACACGCTTGTATGTGAGCAATGTGAGCTATAAGACATCAGAGGATGATTTATGGGATTTATTCAGAGACTACGGAGTGTAAGCTCACTATAACCTCTTCAAATCATCAAACTTTAGAATACTAACATTTATAAAAAATAGCATTTATATCTTGATTCCTACTCGGACAGTAAGAATGACACTCAAGTATCACCAAAAGTCCATTGGTATTGCCTATGTTGATTTTAAAGATGAAGAGTGTGCTATGCGTGCCAAAGATACCCTCAATGGGACCTTGGTAGATGATCGTACGATTAAGATTAAACAATTCAGTCCATATAAACCAACCAGATCTTCTAAGCAACATTCTATCCTGACTTCTAAAGATATGACTCCTTCAAATGATTCTAATGAGGTTGAATCGCCGGAGACAAAGGAACTTAACGCTAAATTTAGTCCATTGTCAGAAGAGGAAACATCGCCACTTTCTGAAGCTGAAGCACAAAAACCTTATTCAGCAATTGAATCCACAGTGGAAGAAGTAATCGAATCTCACAATTCACTGAGAGCTAAGTCAGCCAATTCGTCGAAAGAATTATCCACTGATACGATCTACATTGCTCGTCTTCACCCAAGGGTCACTGATGGTGATCTTCGTGCTTACTTCCATCTGTATGCTCCAACTGCTGTGTTTATCTTTAAGAGTTACAGCAAACCAAGGCGCATCACTTTCGGTGGTAAATACGTTTCAGCATTGATCACCTTGAGTGCCAAAGATGGTCTCAACAATGCTTTGCTGGATTTGAAATCAACAAAATTATGCGGTAAGGTTATTAAAATGGTTGCCGCCTATAAGGACAAAGTGGAGGAAGTCACAAAAGCCGCACATGTGCTTGAGAGAAGAAATCAGGAACTAGCTACTGCTGTTGAGTCACAATCTTTTTCAAATAAGAAACCAGACTCTCAATGCTTAGAAGATACTGAGAAAGAACCAGTCGCTGAGAACACTAATGCAGGCCATCAAGATGAGTTTGAACCACGTGAAAACCCTGAATTTGAACTTTCAGAGCCTGTCGAGGTCGTTCTGGAAGAAACTAATCAAGAATAGTAAGTAAATGTGTGAGACCTAGATTGACATGGCACAATTTACTAAAACGACTTAAATGTGGATTATAGTAGATCTAGAAAACTATCAAATATCACTCATAGTACTACATCCTGTTACATAATACTAATGTATAATCTCTTGCTAATTAGGTCTGATACAGAATTCTAAGGTGCTACATAACTCTTGGCTAGACAAATATGAATAATAGTAAGTACAAATTTTAGTGCATACTTTATTCTTCAATCTTTAGGATGTTGGTTTTACAGATCACTATGGCTTCTCGCAGGGAGGAACTTGACACAAAAATACTCAATACCAAATACTAATCATGTGATCAAACCTCAGTAAGGTAATGTCAAAATCCCGTAATCTGCCATGCTTCTTGTATACCACAGTAAGTAAAGTGAAAAAATTTGTTTGATTTTCAAAAAAATGTTCAGGTGTTCCGCGAAATATCGAATAAAACGGTGTCCAGGTGTTGGAAGAAAAAGCAGTCTCATTAGCATCTGGGCGTCGCGGGCCAAATGTCCAGTTTTCCAGCCTTTTGGATGAGAGGCGCGCGAGCTGGGTGGACAGAGAACGGTTTGCAGCCCGTGCGGGAAGAACACACAAAATTTTGCAGGGAAAGGACGCTGAGTTTGAACTTTGGTAGGGAAAAGTGAAAAAAGTTAAAACTACTTCTGCCATACACAACACACGCATCCCATAGTAAAAAGTGTGTTTTAATACCATCAAGTACAATCAAAAATGGGTATGTCCACCATAAAATCATCAACCATTCTAATATTCAAGTGATTCAGTGTCATTCTTCATTCAAATCAAGTCATTAGCAGTTCTTTGAAAGCCAGTTTTGTTCAATCAAGTTTCTAAAGATCCACCACCAACATTCAACAAGTATTCATCAAACAATTTTCGTAGTGATTGATATCAACTCATATGGGCTTTCCCTCTCCAATATCATCATCAGTGTCATTCGGTAGAATTTGTTCAAGTTCAGTTACATTTTGAATCCTTCCATTATCAAACATCTCATTCATTATCATTCTTTTAAAAAAACAGTTAATCTCTTCAATCAAACAACTTAAACAAGCACACTAATAATCATTTGAAATAGATACACTGTTGATAATATCTGATCTTTGAATCAAATACTAACAAATTTCAACCAGGTAGAGTCATTCGTAACCAAAGAAAGGGTGCTGGTTCAATCTTCACTTCTCACACCAGATTAAGACAAGGTGCTGCTAAATTAAGAACCTTAGATTACGCTGAACGTCACGGTTACATTCGTGGTGTTGTCAAGCAAATCATCCACGAAGCTGGTAGAGGTGCTCCATTAGCCAAGGTTGTCTTCCGTGACCCATACAGATACAAGTTACGTGAAGAAACCTTCATCGCTAACGAAGGTGTCTACACTGGTCAATTCATCTACGCCGGTAAGAACGCTTCCTTAAACGTTGGTAACGTTTTACCATTAGGTTCCGTCCCAGAAGGTACCATCGTCTCTAACGTCGAAGAAAGACCAGGTGACAGAGGTGCCGTTGCTAGAACTTCTGGTAACTACGTTATCGTCATTGGTCACAACCCAGATGAAAACAAGACCAGAATTAAGTTACCATCCGGTGCTAAGAAGGTTGTTTCTTCTGATGCCAGAGGTGTCATTGGTGTCATTGCCGGTGGTGGTAGAGTTGACAAGCCATTGTTAAAGGCTGGTAGAGCTTTCCACAAGTACAGAGTTAAGAGAAACTCTTGGCCAAAGACTAGAGGTGTTGCCATGAACCCAGTTGATCACCCTCACGGTGGTGGTAACCATCAACATATTGGTAAGGCTTCTACTATTTCTAGAGGTGCCGTTCCAGGTCAAAAGGCTGGTTTAATCGCTGCCAGAAGAACTGGTTTATTACGTGGTACTCAAAAGACTTCCGATTAAATTATTTAAATAATACATTTATCATTTTAGTTAGTTTAGTCATCATTTAATAATATTATGGGGGGTTGTATAACAGTTTCAAAATATCACATCTTTGTACTTATGTTTTCTTCGTTGTTTCTTACATTGTAAAGAATTGCATTGGGTTTTTAGTCTCGACCGGTAGTGGCGATCTTTTGTGTTTCACTTCTGTTCTTCTTTCCACTATTGTCTCCAATTTATATTATTATAGATATAGTACCGCTTTTATATTCTCTATTGCGAATTAATATTTACTGACTTTGTTTTCGTAAACCCAAGGTGATCAAGAGGAGATATAGTTGGCCACTGGACAAAGTGTTAAGGAAGTCGTGCGTCAACCTTCATGGATTTTGTAGTGTATTAGTTGTATGTGTAATAATTCCGATTTGTATTTTATATTGACTTTCCCATTGACAACTTCTAAAGAGTATGTTAAGCTGGTATGTTTAGTGGTTAAAAGGCTGTCCTTAATATTGATTGATCAAAAGAATATTCACTGTTAAAACTGGTTTCATCAATTTTAGAATTATCGATACACATGTATTGTCTAATATATAGATGTCTATCTATACATGCTCAATACCTTAGTGATCCAGCAAAGATTTAAATGTGCAATTTTAACCAGTACATAGACTGTACCGTCAGCTTTCAACTTAAGTAAACCGCTATGATCAGGTTTCTAGAATCAATACGTATGAATTATATATACTCACTTTGTGCTGAATTATAAAATATAGACAACAGTAAAGTTACAGTACTTAAAAACCATATATACAGAGCTTCCCAGAAAATAAAAGCTGATATTTGGGTCTTTGAATAATTAAATATGAAAATTCATATTTCAATTCTAGGCCATCAATTTATATAATGATGTAAGCTAGATCAGTTAACACATGTACATATAGGCCAATATATTTATAATAAAACGTTGTTACAATAATAATTGGGTGGCCCCTGGCTTAATTAATAATAAAGTTTCTTTCAAATATATATGAAAACTTCGTGCTTGAATCATTGGCTATATACTTAAACTACCCTGTGCAGCTTAATATAAAGGTTATAAATATCTATACTAATATAGTGAAATTACATAACCAATATTAGTCACGGAATATATATGATCTGGATTAATCATAAATGTATAATTAGCCATGAATATTAATATCTATTAATGTAATATATTCAGATATTAATTTATAGGTATTTTAATATATAAATTTATAATTATATATATAATAAATTTAAAATTTATAATTTAAAAAAAAACAAAATTCAAAAAAAAGTATTTATATATTTAAAAATAATTTGAAAATAAAATTATACGAAATTGTAATCTCAATATATGTAAATAATTAATTCCTCTATATATAATTTAATTTATTTTATTAGCTTATGTAAGCACCAGTCAATTAATATATATTATACGATTATGAATATATCATGTTAATTATAATTAAATTTTATTCGTAATTCGCATCATATGAATTCTATAAAAACTATATAATATTATTGTACAATAATATTTTTAACGATTCATGAAGATCAACTGGTTCTTTTTAATATAGATTCTTGGATATATTACGCGCATATCTATCAATTCACCAGCTATATTTTATGGCCAACTTCTATCGATATCTGCTACTACTTATTCTAATTTAAAAAGTTCATGATCCGATATATATCTTACTAGGGTCTTAATATTTACCAGTTAATAATTAGTCATACAGAAACTTGCGTAGCTTTAAGAAATAACTATATGTATTTATCTTCCATGGTTAAATCCTGGTATTAGATTGAAATTAATCAACATGCAAGCTGTGTAGCTTTCCTTGAACAATTTAAACCTGGACCATAGGTTCGAAGGTCTATCTATCTATTAGAATACATTATAGTTAGTACATCATTTAGTACTCACCAGCTAGTGGGTTTAGAAATTAATTATTAATTGATTTATAATTGAAACATTAATATAGATCCGTCTTAGAACAGATTATTAGCATCTAAAGGAGAAATACTCCCATTACTAGACCCATCATCATTCGTACTTGAATTCCCAGGATTTTGTATTTGTTGAATCTGTTGTAAATGGGTCTGTCTTTCTTGTTGAATGATATCTCTTAATTGTTTATTCTCCTTTAATAAATCCAGAATGAACAAATTTGCCAATTCGACAGTGGTTGCCTTCGAAGGGATTTGAACAGATGCTGTGAGATGTTCAGGGAGTGTTGTTGATAATTCCTGAATAGCTTTATTCATACGATTACGACGGCCTTGTTCGGCAAGTTTATGAGAGGCCTTTTTGGTGTGTGGATCCATTTCCTCTTCCTCTTCATCCTGGGGTAAGGTAATATTTGTTGATTTGGGTGCTGATATTAATAGTGGAGTTAATTTGGGTGTGATTTTCTGCATCGATGTGGCTGTAGTTGTTGAAGATTTGCGGCGGGTATTTAATGGTATAGCACTACTGGATGGCAATATCACGGGAGAAGCATTCAAAGGAGCTGAATCTGAGGATTCCAATTTGAAGTTCATTAAGGTGGCTGGTGTAACTGGTGGATGAGAAGAAGAGGAGTTAGAATGAATGGATGCTGAAGAAATAGAAGCTCTCAATACGGGAGTTTTTGAAAGTGGGAGAGGAGCCGTTGTTGATTGTGATGGGTTCATTTCATTGACAGTGATTGGTACAGAAGCCTTGACCAAAGGTGTAGAAGAATCAGATAAAAGCGGGGTGGTGCTTGATGTCTTTCTAGAGATCATCGGTATGCTTCCATTTCCCATCGATTTCGGTGGTGCCATGCCACCGTAAGCATCAGGAAGACTGATGTCTTTGAAGTCGATCACGGGAGAAGGTTGGATATGACGGTACTGCTGCTGCTGCTGCTGTAACACCTGTGTTTGTCCCTGTAAAATCTGTAACTGTTGCTGTTGCTGCTGCTGAATCTGGGACATCGTATTGACATAGGACGCGCTTCTCTTGGCCTTAATCATAGGAGACTGTTTAGCGATTCTACCAGGAATAGTAGGACCAACAATAGGTGTGCTTCCTGGAGTTTTGCCTCTCTTGGAAGATTTCGAGGAGCTTGAACCAGGAGTGCCGATACTGTTCACACCACTTGGAGGACTTATGGATTTCCTTTGATTCATTGCCGGAGAATTAGCCAAGATAGCAGGAGAACTCAATGGAGAGAACCCGGAACCAACAGTTCTATTCGACTTGGACTTGGAAAGTCTTCCATTTCCAGATTCCAACGGACCAACAGCTGGAGACATCAACGGAGTAAACACCATATCCGGCCTTATACCAGTACCATTTGGAACTTGAATGGAGTTGTTACTCAATGTCGAAGTTGTCTGATCTTCGTGTGAAATGTTGGCAAAAGGGGTAGTGTGAGCCATAGCTGGCGAAGTCAGTTGGTTAATCATTTCGAAATGTTCAAGAGAATGGACAGAGTTGGGAGTTGTACCAATTGGATTACTATTACTCGTAGTAGGACTGAAGTTTTGAGAGCTCACGCCAGTTGGATGGTGTTGGTGTTCCGGCGGGTAGTAATCAAGGTTCATATCTATATCGTTCAGCTCGTGGAAGTCACCCCAGTTCTGATGGGAATGTCCATTTGTTTGTTGAGGCTGGGCAGGTGTGGTGGAAGCAGAGGCAGAGGGGTCTAAATACTGTTCGAATTCAGAAGGATTCAGACGATGTCCCACTTGATGGTCATCTTCTGAGATAGCATGAGCAGGAGAGTCGAAATTGAGAAACTGAACTTCCATATTGAATTGAGAAGAAGGCACCGTGTTGTTGTTGTTGTTGTTATTACTGCTGCTTTCTTGAGGGGATTTCTGTCTCTCAAGAACGGAGTGTGCTGTAGCTGTAGATGCCGGTTGGCCTGTTGCTTTACCAAACATAGTCCAGTTATTATTAGGATTCATTAACTGTATGTGAGGTATATGTGTGTACAGAGAGATGGAACCAAGAATCGAATGTTGATTGGTGTCTGGTTCTAAAAGACGGGGAAGTAGAGTTGGACTGTAAAACGTATGTGAAGTCTATATTGATTAGCTCTCTAAGATAACGGGATCTGGAAAATGAAGTAGCGTGAAGAAGTTGACGATGATCCCAATTCCAAACTTTTTGATATAGTATCGTGTGCAGCTGATGACGATTTGGGAACCAATATTCTGACCGGAGTTAGTTGGGTACAACCGCCATATCATGTACGTCTAGCTCTGTTGTCACAACCAGGCTTTGTTGAAATTTCTGTTAAGAAAATAACTTAGGCTACAGCCACAGGAAGTTGAGTTGATGTGAGGCTAACCATTTACAGCTGCATCACAGTGCAATCGTATGCAGATAGCTGAATTTCTGAATATTCCTCAAATATTTTGTCCAACTGAGAAAAACTTCCTAATATTAGTGGAAAACCTAGTTAACAAGACGTATTTAGGAGTTTTGGGTCGGAATAAACACTTTCAATAGTGTTTCCCCTTGGGAGGAAGTTTCATCTGTTACTTGAATTATAGTTTAGAGGTTTAAATAGAACAAGTACTTGTTTGATTGACTACATGGAATTCATCCGATGATCTAAAGAAAAAGACTCCGATTTGTCCAACCCCAATGATAAGATAATAAATATGAAGAATTTTTTTTGTTTGTTTCATCCTATAATAGATATATAATTTAATACAACATGGCCAAGGCTACAGACAGTTAATGGTCACAATACATCCTGAGTGTCACAATACAAATTATTTTTTTATAACATAGTACCATTTCAACGTCTGTTGGAACCGGTAGACCGTTAAATTCATGCAAGAAGAACTAATGTATTTATTTAGAAGATAAGACAAAAATGTCGGAATATTGTGTGTTTTCTTTGATCAATTGCTGATTCAAAACCTTTAATTATACAGGGGCCGGAGTCTGTATCCTAACCAGGAACCACTAGCTAGCGTTTGTTGGATTTATCAGCTATCAATCATATAGGCTTGAATCATCAAAGTTCGAATCTTTGGATTTTAAATGGAAAAAAAAAACATTTAAAAATATTCACAATCAAACAGTAAAGTCTTACAATTTAGAAATCAAATGAATACCGCTGGATTCTTGACGAAAAGTAACCTCTAACGTTAGAAAGCCTCTACAATTGTTGAGACATCACAGACCAATCACATCTTGAAGGGGGTCCACTAGAACGGATTTCCGTTTTAACATGAGTTTTGAAGCTATACATTAACCTGCAGAAATTACCCAATTTTAAATAAAAAAGATATAGTATCATGCCCCACGTGTATCTTGAATCTGAATTTGATTGGATGCCAATCCAAGAAAACAATGCAGAGTAATCTAAAATTTCAAACACGATGTACCGTAATATATGCTTATTTGTGCATGTCCTAAATTTCCTACAAATGGTTTGGGATTTTTCCTTTGTCCACATCGGAAATTATGACGTTTGCCCAGTAGATTTAAACAATATAACAATCCCCTAGAATCTTGGTATCTCTTGGTGTTGTAAGATGTAAGTTATATGATATATATAGAAAGAAGTGTAATTTATTCTTCAAGATAGTAAACATATAGATCAAAGATGAATAGACTGCAAACATACAAAATGGTGTCATATTGAGGATCAATTGAGCTACCAACTAGACGAGTACTTAACTAGATTCTAGATCCATATATCTACAAAAATTAACCATATATTGCAAAAATATAGATACGTATATGATATCACAGATCTCATATACATATGCACTTTATATAAAGGCCATCTATCAATTTATATATAAATATTTGCAGACATAGAGGCCTTGACATTAAAACCAAACACAAGAAAACCCAGTAAAAAATTTTATAATATAAAACGTCAATAAAACACACACACATCGACAATTAATTGACCCTATAAATATTAAAAAAACACACACAAATACAACACCACCCATTACCAAAGAGGAAGGATCGATTAATTTGGAATCTGAAATTCCAAAGATTCATCAACCTTTTGAGCCTTAATATCATCAATGGTACCAACGACTGTTTCGTTCTTTCTTAATTCCAGAATTCTTTGTTGTCTAGTCATGTTTCTTGAAGCACCAGAGTTTCTATTTTTGATATCCATTTCCAATTGTTTTTGTCTAACAGAGTCTTCTTCCTTAGCTTTTTCCTTAGCAGCTTGTAATTCCTTCATATTTTCTTCATGTTCTGTCTTGATGTTACCCAATTTAGAGTTGAATTCATCCAAAGTACCGAAATTCTTATTAGCTTCTTGACAATAGTTATCGAAATCAAATTCAACGTTCAATTTATTCATCAGAGCCAATTCTATTAACCGAGGACGTTTCTTCTCTTCCAGAAGGAATCTGTTTTTGATCTGCATTCTTGTTCTATGTGGGAACATCTGAGAAATGATACCGAAATCGGTACCCCATTGAGAGATGGCCTTGTAAAGCTTGAAAACATCATGCTCGTCCCATTTATCGGTGTAACGTCTCTTACCATAAGTGGCTGAGTTGACAATGTTTTCGAATGGATTTTGATCCAAACGTTCACGTTCCAAGCCTTCCATATTCGATTTTCTGTCAACGATACGGGATTCTTCGTCAACGACAAGGGTGCCATCAGCACCAAGTTTCAATTGAATACCTTGGTTATTTGGCATAGCTTCTTCAGCGGCGTCAAAGATATCTTCCGCTTTAACCCTCTTAGCCTTTGGTTCGTCCTCAACTGGATCAAAACTTTCAATGGATCTCTTCTCCTGCTTTGCCTGTTGTCTGATTTTTCTTTTTTCCAATCTTAGAGCCATTTTGGATTTCTTAGCATCTTGAGCCAATTGATAATTGGATGAGATCTTACCAATCGGTAGACTAGGCTTACACAAATCAGCAATGGTGAACTTTTCTTCATCCAGCGTCATATTCTCAGAGAATTTCGGGTCAGCTCTAGTCAGAGAATAGGCAATCTGATGATAATTCTCCACTTTGAAGTCCTGATCGATAAACTTAATGTCATCTTTATCAGCGTCATTATAATAGACAGTTCTGACTTTATTTGTAACTTGATCCAGCACCAGACCTTCCTTAGCATCTTTGGTCTTTTTCGACGTGGTCTTTGCCGGAAGTGTGTCTAATGAGCTTGAACTGCTTGTTTTTGAAGATTTTGCAAGTTCAACAGAAGATTCTTTCTCTTGTTCAGACTCCTTTTCAGCTGCAGATTGTTCTTCATCGTAATCCTCATCTTCTTCGTCTGAATCACGCTCCAAAGTTTCAATAGCTGTTAGCTTTTTGAGTAAAGATTTTGTTGAAATGGTGGCAGGTTTCTTAGCTGGAGGTTGAACAGTTTCTTTAACTTTTTCAGGTTCAGTTGGAGTATCTGGGGTCGAGCTATCTTCCTGTACATCAATTGTATTCTTCTCCGTTTCTTTAATGGTCGATGGTGTTTCAACCACTTTGGAAACCTGTTCCTTCTCTACCACAGCGGTAACAGGTTGTTGAACCTCTTTCTCTGCACTTGTTCCAACTTCTTTCTGCTGTTCCTCTTCTTCCTCTTCCAAAGGAAGCTCCTTTTGGGTGGACATTGGAGTAGGAAGCAAACCAACGGAAGAACGTCTAGAAGCGCCATCGATAATGATAGTCTTTGGATCAGAAACACCAGGAGTTGCGGAAGAACGACGTCTTCTTGGACCAGTAGAACTAGATCTTCTTTGCTTCCTTTTCTTCTCTTGATGCTGTGGGATTCCGATAACAGTACTTGGAGCCGATAAAGAAGGTCTTCTCTCACCAAACAATTGAATATTCAAGACGGGTTTCCCTGTAGCTGAAGTGAAGGAGACACGTCTTTCACCGAACCCTGTAGGATGATGGCTTGCTCCCAGTGTGGAGGGTCTTCTTTGTCTGGTCTCTGTGTGATCCACCGTGCTTGATCTTCTGGAGACTTGGGTAGGAGCAGGTGTGAGTATGAGCTCACTGTCGTTGTTGTTGTTGTCTTCGTCTTGTTCTTCTTCTTCTTGGTCATCGTCTTGTTCTTCTTCTTCTTGGTCATCTTCAATCTTCGTGCTATCTTTAAGTATCAATTCAGATATCTCTACAGTGTTAGAGCCTGCTAAGTTGGTAGGAGGAGCTAATTGTGGAGTCTCAGCGGCAGCAATCTGACTTGAAGGAGCAGTAGCAACTTCTTCTTGGGTTGAAACCGGTGTAACAGTTTGAACAGGGAGTTGTTTAGCAGAGGCAGTGACAGTCTTAGCAGAGGCATTGGAGGAAGCACCAGCACCTGGAGCACGACGAGCTTTGACTTTTGGAGCGAATCTTTTCCCACTCTTATTGATTATACTACTCATTGTGTTGATGAAAGATTGTAATGTATGTTTACTTCTGGAATAATGGAACTTATAATTGTGACAATTCCATACAACAAATTGATCAAGTGTTTCTAATATGTGTGATAATTAGGTGGAGTATATGATGTATGTGCAGGTGTTTATAGAGTGAGTGTGTGGCTTGAAATTGGAGCTTGATAATTATATATTACGTATTAGTTGAGACGTCGTCTTTTGTGTATTGTTTACTTTATAGAGACGTTTAATAATAATACCAGCCTTTTTATTTTTATTTTTTATTTTTTATTTTTTATTTTTTATTTTTTATTTTAATTTTGCTGTAAATTTGACATAGAAACATTATGTAAGCCTAACCGCGCGCGGATCAAAAAAAAAAAAAAAAATTCGCAAGCCAAATTTTTAATTTATATAGTTAATAATTTCTTTTTGCAATCAGATGTGGTGCAAACTCACTTGATATCAGGGCTACTGATATATCTAGTAGTAGTATACACATGGTTATTCAATCAAGAATATTAAAAGAAAAAAAACTTGGATATAAAACATTAAAACATAACATTAATTTTGCGATATATATATATCACTGGATTGATATAAATAAAAGTGGTGAAAAACACAAGACTTCACACTATTTAAGCTTGGATCAATCTAACAGTGTTAGAGTGACCGGAACCAGCGGTCCAACCTTGGATAGCGACAACTTCATCACCCTTCTTCAAGATACCTAAGTCAATAGCTTCTTGGACACCGTATTGTAATCTGGCTTCGACATCTTCGGCCCAGTCAGCCTTAACTTCTGGAGTGTATTCGAATGGGTAGACACCTCTGTACAAGTGAGAGAATCTGGCGGCTCTTGGGTTTCTGGTAATCATGATGATTGGTAAGTTTGGTCTGTACTTGGAGACTAATCTGGCAGTGGTGGCAGAGGTGGACAAACAGATGATGGCCTTGGCACCGTTTTCAGCAGCAGCGGCAACAGCAGAAGCAGCAACGGCTTCGACGTTGGAGACTGGTCTGTTGGTGTTCTTCTTGATTTCATCGTACAAAGTACCGTAGGAGATGGCTTGTTCAGCAATGATGGCAATGTTGTGCATCATGGCGACAGCGTTCTTTGGGTAGTTACCCTTGGCGGTTTCACCAGACAACATGATACAGTCGGAACCGTCCAAGATGGCGTTACCAACATCGGAGACTTCGGCTCTGGTTGGTCTTGGGTTGTAAGTCATGGATTCCAACATTTGGGTGGCACAGATAACTGGCTTACCGGCCAAGTTACACTTGGCAATCAATTGCTTTTGGACAACAAAGACTTCTGGGGCTGGGATTTCAATACCTAAATCACCTCTGGCAACCATAACACCGTCGGTTTGGGCTAAGATTTCGTCAAAGTTGTTGACACCTTGTCTGTTTTCAATCTTGGCAATGATCTTGATGTCCTTACCATCTTCACCCAAGACGTCTCTGATAACCTTGATGTCGTCACCGGTTCTGATGAAGGAGGCAAAGACCATGTGGACACCGTTCTTGACACCGAATCTCAAGTCAGCCTTGTCCTTTTCAGACAAAGCTGGTAAGTCGACATCGGTGTTTGGTAAGTTGACACCCTTGTGGGAACAGATCTTACCGGCGTTGTAGGATCTGACTCTCATGGTTTCGTCGTTGACGATTTCCAAGACTTCGAAGGATAAGACACCGTCATCAACAAAGATGGCCTTACCGACACCGATAACCTTGGTGATGTTCTTGTAGTCAATGTACATGTACTTGTCGTCAGAGATCATCTTGTATTCATCGGAGGTGGTGAAGAACATTTCGTGGTCGGCTGGGATTGGGTAGTCCTTGTCGTCTCTGGTGTTACCGGTTCTGATTTCTGGACCCTTGGTGTCTAAGGCAATGGCCAATGGACGACCTGGGTATTCGGCTTCAGAGGCTCTGGCATTGTCAATGACAGATTGGTGGTAGTCGTAGGAACCGTGGGAGAAGTTCATACGGACAACGTTAAGACCGGCCTTTCTCAACTCGGTCAAGACAGCAACGTTGTTGGTCTTTGGACCAATGGTACCAATGATGGAGGAACGACGTAACTCGAACTTCTTGTCTTGATCGACGTTACCTAAGTTAACTAACCAGCCTAAGTTTGACATTGTGTATGATGTTTTTGTTTGTGTGTGTGTGTGTTTGGATGTATTGAGAAATACCTTGCTTCAATCGAAATAGTAGCCTTTGTATACACCTGAGCCTTTCCTTCTAGATAGCTAAAAGTGGCACCTTCCATGTATTTATATATGGCTAGGATAATTTTTTTTTTCTTCTTTGCTTCTGCCAGAAAACACCACGCAACGCAAACACGGACTGAACCAAACCATCAACATCAACTGCAGAACCTGCTCCTTCGACTGCAGCGCCATATGATCATACTTTAATTATCTTACAGCTGCTGCTAGAGCACCTAGAGGCTAGCCGACCACCTGCCGCATATCTACCGCGAAAAACCAAAGAAAAAAAAAAAAAACAACAGTCGTACCGCGTAGTGCCATTAATTTCAACCAGCTCTTAGCTCTCCATCAGGACACAGGTCAATGATTTCAAAATATGTGGTTTGGGTTGGGTCTGGTTTCATTTAACTGTTTGATCAGCCTAAGATTCTCAGAATAACAGCCAGACATTTAATTGGTTAAAGAAAGATTCTCCATATTTCCTTATTTGACATACATAATCGCCACCTCCCGAGTCCCTTCTTGCTGTGTTTTTTTTTTTCTTCTCTTCTTGCCTGCCCCACTTCACAACAGGATTCTGTACTTTGTAACCTGTTCACCCGCCGTTGGCAGTTGTCATGGTTTGCGCTTAACTTTTAAACCATGGAGCTTACATAATAATGCCCTTGAAGCTTATGTAATAGGCTCCAACAAATTTCACCAGCTAATTTAAAGCACAGGACCCGCGTGGTTCAACGTCAAAACCGTCAGACTGCACGCGGGTAATTCATTAGATCAATTGTTTCCCCTCATGACGTTGTTAAATATTAATATTGTTGTTCATGATGGCACTTATATAATATTAGCTGCATCATGAATTATTTCTAGTCTAGCATGTATCCAAAACTTACGCTAATTAATGGAAGATCTGACATCTATAATATTGATAGATCAGCTTTATATACATATAAATAGGATACTACACGACACACGCACGTGATCGTAAATGTTGATTCGAAATCGGTACAATTCATATAGATCTCTAACTATCATAAAAATAAACTTCTAAATATGTACTAGTATCTACTGCTACTAATAATATAACATGATTTTTGATCAATTCCCGATACTGGAAATATCTCAAATTAGAAAATTTCTGTCTAGATCGTGGTTGTGGAACTTAATAAATCTTCTTCTTTTCATCAAAGGACAACTCACCAGCACCTGTGTTAACAACAAGTAACAATCCCCCAATAATAGACAACGTTTGAAAGAATTCATACTTCAAGTAATCACTCTTGGCTTCAGACAAAGAAGCAGACCAATAAGAATTCGAGGTGAAGTTATAAACCATCAACACAGCAATCAAACAAACAGAAGCAACCTTAGTCTTGAATCCAAATGCAATGGCAAAGATTCCAATAGAAACAATCCCAATAGTCAACCAAGATTTCGTAGCAGCAAAAGTGAAAAACATGAAAACTAACATGATTCTACCAGCCAATAACACATAATTCTTATACTTATTATTAGAAGAAATTTGAGGTAAACCTGCAAACGAAGCTTTTTGAGCAACCAAACTATCACTGAAGGCAATCAATAACCCACCAGCTAGGGATAAGTTTCTTAAGATGAAAGTAGAGGAAGTGGTGAATAAACCATACATGAACCCTTGCATGATAATAATAGTAATCAAAGAAAAAGTGGCATATAGTTGGAACTTTCTAGCAACGAAAAGAGTAGAGGAGACAATCATGGTGATCACCACCAATATTAACAAGAACACCACCAAGAAATAAGGAATATGTCTATAATTCCAAAGGTAGTAAACTTGATCTCCCCATTGCGAAAGGATACGTAAACTATCTTCATAAAACGTAGCAACGATGAGAAATCTACCGATTTGAGGAACATAAGGATTGATTCTTTTGATCTGAGGATGGTCTAAAATCTCTTCAACCTTCTTTGAGAATCGTTGGAAGGTTCTATTAGCGTTCTGAAGGGCACTACCACCATCATTAGAATGGTTGGAATTGTGTTGATTGGTGACACCTTGGAAACCACTATTGTAAGTTGGAAGATCACCGAATTTGGCACCTCTGAATGAAGACATGATATCAGTTTATATGAAGAGAGAGAGAGAGAGAGAGAGAGAGAGAGATAAGATAATTTGTTCTGATATGAGTTGACTCTTGCTAAAGTAAGCTTGATTGGATATCCCTAGCGTCTATAGATACAGAAAGGGCTTTGGAATTGAAATGTAGCTGATGGGAGGCGTAAGGATTATTTTTTCTTCTATTTTAATACAAAAACACAAACCAAAAAACCAGGTAAAAGACACTTAGAAAGCTAGTTTAATAACAAAATAAAGTGTTTGAATGATGCAGATCAATGGGTCAAACTATCCTAACAGATATAATAGCAGCAATTGACTTTTGAACAAGTATTAAATCCATATTTTAATTAAATCGTCCACTTCATGCACTTTTTACATGATTTATATGAATTGGTGTCAAATTAGGTTGGATCGCGCAAGCTAAGAGCTCTTTTTTGTGTGGAAAATTGAAGTAAATTCGAACCAGCTCTTTGGCAGAAATTTTATGCAAATTATCCATCTTTCTTCCCTGATTAGGAAATGTACCCTATTTTGGCGTGAAAAAAATATGGTTCTGTTTAAGACATGTACTTCAAAAATTATCCTAATCAGGTAATAATTGTGTGCGCCATATATATGAAACACAATTTATTTTTAACCACCACTCAGCTTTTTATTAATAAGATCCTTTTAGTTAACTATTAATTAAATTTATTATACATTTTTTTTTTGGATATATTGTTAAAACGTCAACGCTATTGGGTATAAACTATAATATACAAAAGTTTTAGATTAAAGTTTTAGAAATCTGAAACCTTAATAGCAGACTTCTCACACATTTGTCTAAAGATACCTGATTCGTTATTGAACAACTCTAAAGGAGTACCATATTCTTCAATCTCACCCTTCTCCAAGACCAAGATCTTATCATAATTCAAAATGGTCTTCAATCTGTGAGCAATACAAAGAATTGTACATTGGTCAAACTCGTTCTTAATGGTGCTCTGAATCTTGGAATCGGTTTCGTAATCAACAGAAGAAGTAGCTTCGTCCAAGATCAAAATCTTAGAATTACGAACTAAAGCTCTAGCCAAAGCGATCAATTGTCTCTCACCAAGGGAGAAGTTCGAACCTTCATCTTCAACACCTTGATCCAAATGAAACTTATGGAAAGACGTAGATTTCTCAGAAGAATCATTAGCTGTCATATGAGTCGTAGCAACTTGATCAATTTGAGAAGAATCAATCAACCCAGATCTTCTTAAGGCGTCCCATAGGATAGAATCTGAATGTTCATCAAACGGATCTAAATTCTTTCTAATGGTACCTTGGAATAAGACCGGGTCTTGAGGAATGATTGATAGTTTGGATCTCAAATCAAACAAACCAATAGTCGAAACATCAACACCGTCAATATCAATAGAGCCAGCAGCCAATTCATTCAATCTGTATAGAGCAACCATGATTGAGGATTTCCCTGCACCAGTTCTACCACAGATACCAATCTTCTCCCCACCTTTGATTGACAACGATAAGTCTTTCAAGACCAACGGCAAGCCATCTCTGTAACGCAAGGAGACATTGTTGAAATTGATAGCACCGTTAGTTGGCCAGCTTGGATCAGGTTTGGTTTCTTCGATTCTGTAGGCGTTTTCCTGGGCCAACTTGGTGGAATAATGAACCACTCTTTCAACAGAGTTCATTTCGTTTTCAATCTGAGTGTAAGCTCTTAGAATCAAAGACATTAACCCAGCCAACTGCAGAGTGTAAGTGACGACCAAACCAGCAGAAGCAGCGTTGATTGAGAATTGTCTGGTGACTGATAAGATGGTGATGACTAAGGCCAGGCAACAAGCAACAATATCCAAGTTCAAAGAGATCCATCTTTGGTTGGCAATGGTGATGAAATAAGCTTCGTTCATCTTGTTGATCAACCGGTCGTTCTTAGCAAGGAATCTGTTGTTGGACTTGTAGGCCTTGATGGTCTGCATACCGCCCAAAACTTCATTGAAGTTGTTGTAGACAAAGGATCTTTGGACAGCCTCCAATCTCTTGACCTCTCTGGACGAAGCCTGGTAGAAATTCGTGATGGCAACAAAGGTGATGATCAAAGGCGGTAAAGTCAAGGCAAACCAAGGCAAATAGATGATATTCAGAATGATCACACCGATGACAAAGCCTGCAGGATGTAGGAACATACGCAACTGTTCACCGATTTCGTTGTCCAGGACATCTGTATCCTTGGAGAATCTGTTCAAGATCCGGCCCATTGGAGTGGTATCAATGAAGCTCATAGGAGCATGGAGAACCTTGATAGCAGCCTTCAAGTTCAATCTCTTGGACGCGGTGATGTTGATGTAGCCAATCACGACGAATTCAATAACGATAAGAAGGATAGAAAGAATGGTGAACATCACGTAGATCCCAATGTAGAACCCGTTGGATCTTCCTGCAAATTTTTTAGAAATCCAGAAAGATAACCAGACATTGACGAAAAGAGAACAAAAGATTTCAACAACGATCAGACACAAAGCGAGCGGAAGGGCAAACGGACCAAACATCCCTTGGCCTTCTCTGAGATACTCCTTGTACACGGACCAGGAAATGGCGTTTTTGGCTCTTTCTTCGTCCTGAACAAGCATACCGTTTTCCTTAGCAAGATCTGTATCATCATCTTCTTCTTCATCACCAGCACCAGTAGCAGTGAACCTAGAACGGGCAGTAGCAACGTTCTTCAAAGCCTCCATTCTCGTTTCCCCCTCTCCTTCTTCTCCGACCTCGTTTGCCTTCATGAGATTCTCCTCCTCTTTGGTCTGAGTCTTGGAATGTTCCATCAATTTCAAAAACTCAGGGGAAGTAGTCAACAATTCCTTGACAGTGCCAATGTTGATTGACCCATCACCGTTCAAAAAGATCACACGATCGGCATTATCGATAAGCGACAATTGATGTGTGGCCAAGATTCTTGTCTGGTTCCCCATAAATTCAACAAAACATTTCTCGAAAATGTGTTTACCAACCCTGGCATCAACAGCACTTAAGACATCGTCGAACAAGACAATGTCCTTCCCGGCATACACGGCTCTAGCCAGATTGATTCTAGCCTTCTGCCCACCAGACAGATTGATACCACGCTCACCGATCTCAGAATCATGTCCACCTGGAAGCAACTTGATATCGTCGGTCAAAGCACAGACGTCAATGACACGGTTGTACCTTTCTTGATCCATTGGCAACCCGAACAAAATATTCTCTCTGAACGTGGCATTCTGAACCCATGGCTGTCCACAGAGCAAAAGCGACCCATTCACAGAGAGACCACCGCCTGTTTGTTTCATGAAACCAGCCAAAGCAGTCAGCAATGAAGACTTACCGGATCCAATTGGACCTGTGATGATCACGAATTCATTCTTTTTGATTTCAAAGTTGATGTTATGGAAGCCTTGGAAACTGTTACCTGCAGCGGTAGAAGCACCACCAGTATTGTCCGTAGTTTGAGATTTCAATTCATCAATGTCTGTTGGACCAGCAGTGGAAATGGAACTCTCCGTCTTGACCGTTTTAGCCTTCTCCAGATCGGTGGCAGTCTCTTCATTCTCTTCAGCTTCATCATGGAATTGTTCCCATTCAAAGGAAGCATCTTCAACCCTAACAGCGACATCTTCAGGCAGATTCTCACTGTTGAAACCATCCGGCACACCTTCATCTTCATCCAAATCTGGCGTCTGTAAATATTCGCTGACTCTACCGATACCAATCATAGCATCGGCACCTGTGGCCAAGGCCATTGGCAACATCATAACTTGTTGAGATAAAGTGTTGAACAAGGACAGAGAGGCAAAGATATCTGCCGGGTTAGTGGTTCTGCCCTTGATCCCATACAGAACCAAGAAGGAAACCATAGAAATCAAAGAAGGCAACGAGATAGAGAAGGCCATCAGGAAGTTTCTGATCGATTGGATCTTTAGCAGGATGCCGGTCTCCTTTGTTCTTTGCTCGATGATGTTCTTCTTGTACGCGTCTTCCCACGAATAGAACTTGATGATCTTCATGGAATTCAACACCTCACGCATCAAACCGACTCTGGCATCGGTATACTGATTAGCACTTCTTCTCATGAGCAACAATCTTTTGGCACCGCCACCAATCACAGAGATGGAAATGGCAAAGATAGCAATACCGACAAGAGCGGAAACACCAATGTTGATAATCAACAGGATAATCGCAATGATCACAGGGATGATGAAAGTGATGGCAAATGGTTGGAAACCAATAGCCAAATCAATTCTGGACAAATCGGTGGCCAAAATGGACGTGACCTTACCATTAGGGAACAAATGCTTAGTCTTTGCCGTGGCCTTGAAGGACTTCTTCAACAACGCCGTTGTCAAAATAGCCTTACACTGAGCCCCAACAGTGATTGAGTTATGCAAGAAATGATTGATGAAAATGGCCGAAGATAATAACATAGCCGCGGTCCCAATAGCGTAACCAATCCCCTTGCCAACAGGAGTTTCAGGTAAGAAGGATTTCTTCTCAACGAAATTGATCAAAGCTTTGGTTAACAACGGAGTCAACACTTGGGTGATATCAGCAGAAGCCTTGAACAAAATGGCCTTGGAATATTTATACTTGAAAGTCATGAATAAAGCTTGAACCACAGAATACTTAGGATAAGGCAAGTTATCCAGTTCCTCCTCAGTTAAACTTGGATTCTTTTGCTTTTCCTTGGCCCTATTCTTACCCAACACCACTCCCAAATTCTTCACAAATTCTTCATAGTTCTTCTCAGCATCCATGTCTTCCTCGACATAGTACATATCATTAGGCGTCAAGGTTCTCTTGTAGCCCACTTTCAAAATAGGATTCAACCACCAAAAGAAAACCCTAGAAACAAAATGCGTATGATGAAGTTGATAAGGTAATCTTTCTTCTTCTTTTGGAATAGAAGGAACTTTCTTCCCAAAAAGTGGTGTCATTAAACGATGTTCTAGAGCAGGAACTTGCTCAACATCTGTTATGAGACCATCGTCGGTGACTTTCGTAGTCATTTTTGGTTTATCGATGGATTTGGAATTTAAAGCTGTTATATCAAACGCTGATTGATGATAATAGTCTAGGATTATTTGTTATAAGCTTGTGTAAAATAGTATAAGCAGAGATTATATTAGTTGTGATTTGTCTTTGTCTGAAGACACAAATCTGATAATAAATTAGCGATCTAAATCGACTTGTCTGGTAACTATTACTTCGAGGATCGTAAATATCGGATCGAATGGTTATTTAGCCTTCTTTATATATAGATAGTCTCTAGCTTATTAATTTTGGAATTTTCGAGATAAATTTCCATATCGTATTCGCTGCGGACAGAATTGCGCTATCAAAATTCGGATATCGGAAATAATTGACGACTGCAAGATCTTTCGGACCGAACTAAGCTGTGATCTCCGTATATTTTTTTTTGCCTGGTCTGGAGTCCTGGCTGGACTCCGTCAACGAATCAGATTTGTTTATTTATTTTAAAAATTATCAATAAATGAACGGTTGAACAATATCTCTTGAAAAATAGTGGCTACTGATATTGGATTATCAATAGATATCATTAAATCAAACTTCAAATAAAGATCTGAAAATATAGCTATTAGTCACTCCGATATTAAGTAGCGGAATTCAGTACCCAAATAGGCAACATCTCCGATAATCATCTATCGACCATCGCATGTACGATTTATCTTCAACAACCAACCAAATAAAAAATTTAACAATCAATTAATACTGCTTTTTGTTTAAATCTGCATTATCCTAGATCATCAGCTATATATATATATTACCATATAAATTATGCAATCTCAACGAATTTCTTTCCTAAAAATTTATAAAATCGTCGGACATAACAATGTTTTATCCGCAGAACTGCTTTAAATATTGGTAGAACAACTGCAATTGACAAACTAGATTGAAAAACATATATGGAAACCAAGCTAAAAAGTTAGTACTAGATTTCTATCAATCAATTATTTTGGTTTCCAAAAACCTCAAATTTTCAATGGTTTAGAGGTTCAAGATTTTGTTCAAAATTAACTGCTCGGAGCTAATCTAAATCGAAAAACAGCCAAATTAGGAAATGTCTGCAAAAAATCAGTTGTTCCCAATTTTAGGTTACCCTGATACATCCTGACTAATCATCATCCCCAGCCCCGGCATGATCAGATTTTGTGTTGTCTAGACAACATATTAAGTCAATAAACCCCAAATGTACCTTGCATCATAAAGCAAAATCTGGTCATCCGCTATTGTTAAATACAAAGATAGGGTTCACATAACTAACACATAGATTAAACAATATATAAAGGTAATAATACAAAAAGTATAGACTAAGCAAGATCCGGATAATCCATTCTTTAAAACCACCCATCAATATTCATCGAAAAATAACAAGGAGTAGAGACCAACCCATAACCATTGAGAAAAGCACCAAAACTGAAGAAAAAACACACAATAAAAACAATAATAATAAAAAAAACTTGGGGTATCTAACACATAAAATAATAAGACCGTAAGAGATAGAAAATAAATAACAAACCCAGTAAAACACCGTTTACTGTTTATTCCAACACCATTTTCGTTTTTTTTTGTTGCATCGATACGATGGTCATTTATTTCTTAGCAGCAGCCTTCTTTGGGGCAGCAGCCTTCTTAGCTGGAGCCTTCTTTGGAGCAGCAGCAGCCTTCTTAGCTGGGGCCTTCTTTGGAGCGGCAGCAGCCTTTTTGGTAACTTTACCAGCAGCAGCCTTCTTTGGAGCGGCAGCCTTCTTAGCTGGAGCAGCAGCCTTGGTTTCCTTCTTAGCTGGAGCAGCAACCTTGGTTTCCTTCTTTGGAGCAGCAGCCTTCTTTGGAGCAGCTTCCTTCTTAGCCTTGTTAATCTTAACTGGACCAGATGGACCCTTTGGTTGGATGAAAATTTCCTTTTCAGTACCCTTTCTTAAAGCAGCGTTGAATAAAGAGTCAAAGTTCTTGGTGGTGACTGGGAAGTTGGTTTGAATATACTTCTTTAACTTTTGTCTAGAAGAACCATTTCTTTCCTTAAGGGCTAAGATACCAGCCTTGATTAATTCTAATTGGAGTAAAGTTAGTATATGGAAAAAATCATCACAAAAATCTTGGTTGAGAGGTAAACAATCAATAAAACGACATACCAACATATGGTGGGTGAGCTGGACCTGACTTCTTTTCGGTAGCAGCTTTAGTATCAGTCTTGGTGGTAGTTGTCTTTTTTGGGGCCATTGTAATTGAGTATTTGTTGTTAATTGATTGTTTAGTATTAAGTTGTGTTGTTGTGGGTTTGTTTGCAAAAAAACAGCGGGACTTCTTGTTTTTAATGTTTTTTTTGGGGACCTACCACCAAAATGTTTGTTTTGAAGATTTCGGGTGCGATCGTGTGGCCGTACCGCGTTTTGATACTTGAAATCAAAACAATAACATTATGAGGTTACCATGACGACTATATGTATCTTGATATATATGCCAATGCCTACAGGTATAAGGTTCGCGCTCTCTCTTGCAAAATTGCAATTTGTCGGGTCCACTAAATGTAGCATTATCAGAACTGTGATAACTTAACCTTCTCTCAACGGACTTATTCTTTTTTCAGTCCGGGTTATATATTAATCAATCTGTGGATTACGTTTCCTTCTTGTATTGGCTCGACCTGGTGGGTATCGGTGGTTTTGTGTCGATAAATATGGTAGGATGGTCATTGGTAGGTAGTAGGTACTAGGGGGCAAAATTCAGCTGCAGGAAAAAGCAATTTTAAACTCCCAGCCAAACACAATTTGGAGCGCGCCATTTGTTTGTTTTTGCAAAATTAATATCCCAGCCAGTATTTTCACGTGATTCTAAAGTGTGGTTTGACGTTTTTCCTATCTTTTTCAAGGTGTTTCAAGAATCCGTACAAAAAAATCTTTCCAAAACTAAACTGCAGCCCTAAAACGCAAAGTACCCTCTCATTTATTATCAAATCATAACAACAACAACACCACCAAAGGATATTCTTTGGGTATCAAACAATAAGACCAGATTTGCTGCCACACAACTACTATAACTTCAAGTAAATCTATTCAGAATGTCGGATAATCTAGAACCAATTGTTGCTGAAGAAGAGTTACAGTCAAACAAAAGACCAAGAGAGGAGAGTGTAGATGTGTCTCTTGACAATAACATCTTTGACCAACCAGATTCTTATGAAGGTGCCCAAGAAACCATCGATTATAACGGTATCTCCATTCCAAAGGACTCCGAGCTATTGAACGACAGAAAAGGTGTCAGTTACTTGAAGATAAATGAACTCACTGACAATGATATCCTTCTTTTAAAGGCAAACCTATCCGCCTTGCCATTACCAATTGGTAATCTCAGTTCCAGATTATCGGTTAGAGTGCAGTTTTTGATCAATTCCTTACCACTTCTTGAAAACATCAACAACCAGATCCTGAGATTGATCGCTATCACTTCATACGAGGAGACCTTAACCATTATCACCAACGAAGAATCATCTCCAAAAGGTCTTATTTTCAGGGAATTGGTTGAGACCTTTGAATCCGTTAAGAAACTTTACAGCGAAGAAGAACCATTTTTAAGAATTACCCAGGTTTTCCTCAACCCAGATTTCGAAGATTCTAACGCTGTTGAAGAAAACAAGAACATTCTTGTTAATATCAGAGAGCACCATGAGAATATTGACCAGGTCTTCAAGAAGACTAATCTTACCACCTTCTTATTGGCCACTCTCGGGTCCATTGAAGTGGGGTTCTTCTACTTAAACGAATCATTCTTGGATGTTTTCTGTCCGTTGGAATATAACTTCAATGACTGGATCAAGGCTGCTAATAGTGCCACTCCTGTCTCTGTTTTGAACAGTAACAACGGGTTGATCACCTCATCAGGGAAGATTTTAAAAGCTCAAGCTGCTTTGTATCTTGAATTGAAGACCCAGGCTTATATTTCCGCTTTGGAATCAGGCACCAAGTCCAAGGAAGAGATTTTACAAGATATCTTCCCAGACGATCTTGAAGAGTTTATTTTGAAAAGAAGAAACTCCAACGCTTTATCTCCTGTTGAAATCGAGTTTTTAAAGAAGTGCAAATCAAGATATGAAACCCTTCTAACAGCTACTGATGACTTGGAGTTAAGTGAAAGTTTTGAATGGTTGATCTTCTTAAAGGAATTATTCAACTATGTTTCCAGACATATTATTGTCTTGGTATTTGGTAGAAAGTCAGCCAGATACTTACCAGGAAATGATTTAGAGGCCTTGTTCTCTAGCAAGTACAGCTCTTTGTCTAAGAAAGAATTGCAAGAAAAGTTGGCTGAAACACAAGCTAGACAACAATTACAACAACAACAATTTGAAGCTGAACAACAAGAAACTAAACAGACTGTCCCAGAAACGTTGTCATTGGATACTTCCACTACTGACCCTGCTCTTTTAGCTTCAGCCAGTGTGTCATCTATGGCTGAATCTATTTCTACCCTCTCCAAATCCAAGACTGATGTCACAGGTCCACCAAGAATCAGAAATATTCTTAGAAGACCATGGTTACCAGCTGAAGAAGCTGTTCTATCGGAAGCTTTGCAAAGTATTGGTCCTCATTGGTCCAAGATTTTGGAGGCTTATGGTCCAGGGGGTTCTAAAAACGAGGTATTGAAGAACAGAACTCAAGTTCAACTAAAGGATAAAGCTAGAAACTGGAAGATGGCATACTTAAAGAACGGCCAAACAGTTCCTGATTATCTTGCTAAGGTTACTGGTGAGAAGGAAAGAACGGATAAGGCTAAGAGTGCCAGAACCAATAAGAGACAAAAGTTACAAAAGGCTAAGGCTGAAGAGATTGAAAAGATGAAGGCTTTACAACAAAGAAGAATCATCGAAGTTCAATCCAATGAATCAACTCCAGCCGTTGAAGCTTCTGGTTTGGACTCCATTTCTGGTAATGAAGATAAGACCGAGGCTGAAAAGTAAGGTTGATTGTTCAAATGGGATCATAGTTAGGTTTTATTTTGGAAGATTTATTGTATGTTTTGTGTACATTGGTATTAGCCCTGAGTCTATATTTGTTTGGTTTTATATTATTGATTTGACTCTGTGTGTTGTTTATTTATTAAATAATATTTTGTCTAACCTCGATAAATCCAACTGTACTACCCTACCTCCTATGCACGTGAGCTTCAGGGAAATCCGACTATGACCGAACTTCATATAGTACTACATAGACTTTGCGAAATGAGGCTACAGTTGAAAATGGGCTGAAATTTTAAAATGGTGCGAGCGGCTGATATAATTGGTAGACCAAAAAACATAATATGTCGAAGGTCCATTGATATTGGTTGCCGTTTCATCTATCAGTATCTTGTTACATAAATCAAGAGTTGATAAATACATATTCTACTGTATCAGTGTTTTTTTTGTCCCTTGTTAAAAGTTCCTGATTAGTCGTTACAAGCGTTACTGTTTACTAAGTGAAACTTGTTAAAAATCACATCAAAATCACCTACAAACACAATATTATTCTATAAAAGTCTGGAAGAAGAAAAAAAAAACAAGACTTTTCATACAACCTACTAAGAACATTTGACCAAATTCTTCATTTCACAATCTTCTTGTTTTTGATCCAAATATCACAATGGCCCAAGTTCAGCAAGCATATAGCAATGTACCACCATCACCAATAGACGGCTCTTACCAAGACCAACTGAACCAGAAGATCAATCAAGCCAGGTTGGAAACGAAACAACTTTACAATCAGATTGATAAAATCAAAGGTAGAATCCAAGACACCACCCTTACTGATTGTGCCAAAGATATAAAATCCCTTTCATCTTCCAACATTAATCTGAAAACTTACCAAGTGTTAAAAGGACATAACAACAAAATTGCCGATTTTAAATGGAGTACAGACTCCAAAACCATTCTCAGTTGTTCACAGGATGGGTTTCTTATCATTTGGGATACAGTCACTGGGTTTAAAGTCAACGCTATCCCATTGGACTCACAGTGGGTGCTTTCATGTGCATACTCTCCGAATAGTAAGATGGTGGCAAGTGCAGGGTTGACCAACAACTGTACTGTGTACTCCATAGGAAACCACATAGATGACCAGAGAATATTGACTGTGTTCAAAGGCCACACGGTTGGGATTTCACAATGTGAGTTCCTCAATAATCAAGAAATCTTGACAGCAAGTGGGGATATGACTTGTAAACTATGGGACATAAGCAAAGGTATGAAAACTGCGGAGTTCCTGGATCATTACGGTGATGTTCTTTCAATGAATATCAACAGAAAAAACAACAGCAGTTTTGTTACAGGGTCAAGTGATGGGTACACTAGAGTGTTTGATATCAGAACCAACGAGAAGACAAATCTCACATCGAGTTTCTTCGTCAGCAATTCAGATGTCACAAGTGCTCAGTTCTTCAAAGATGGTAATTCTATAGTAACCGGCTCAGATGACGGGGTGATCAGACTCTATGATCTAAGATCGGACTGCGAACTGGCCAAATATTCGCTTGCTTCTTCACTCCATGATGTCCAGTTAAAACAATCCAATCAAACAGCCTTCTTCAACCAATCCAACAACAATTACTCATCGTCGCCATTATCTCCAAGTTACTACCAACAAGCCCAACAACCACACAGCAAGTTAAATTCCCCAGGGATGTACAACAACATGACTCCAAATCGTCTTTCTTCCCCATCATTTACTGATCAGAATTCCCTGATTGATTCTTCAGGTGTCACCGCTTTGGATTTCAGTGATAGTGGGAGACTTATGTATGCTTGTTATACTGATTATGGTTGTATTATCTGGGATTATCTTAAGAATGAAATCGTGGGGAAATTGGAAGGTCATTCAAATAGAGTCACCAAAGTCGCCTCGAGTCCTAATGGATTTGGTGTTTGTACTGCTTCCTGGGATGCTTCGATGAGACTTTGGACTCCCTCATACATTTAATTGATAGTTATGCATGCCTTTTCTGTCCACTAATTGCTCTTTTTTTTTTAAAAAAAAAATAATTTGGCACTTTGCTTGTTTTGAATACCTGATATCTCTTGTTATGTCTTTGTGTTTTCTTTTAAAACAAAATCATGATCTTTAAATTACCTTTTTAAATCACCTTGTAGTGGAATCATCAGTGATCAGTATGAGTTTAAGGAGACTAATCCTAGAAAGCGTTTCCATAACAACCGGGTGGATCTGTCATATGATCACGGCTAGAAAGGTAGTGGACATACCAGGAATAAAAGAAATTATAGATTCTAGGTCAGGCCCAGACTCAGAGACGTTTTGATCCAACAAGAAGTTCATAAATTTGATAAACATCTCTAGATCATTAATAAACTCCATCCAAAAAAAAAAAAAAAAAAAAGACATGTTATCCAAAGATCTTACATGGCACTCCATACCACTATCTATCCGTGAACTGAACCTAGCAAAGGTATTGATATGTGGTCAAGCCTTCAGATGGAGAGCCAACCCATCACATCAAGCACCTAATTCTCCTTTAATATGGTCAAGCACTTTGAAATCACATACAATATTCCTTAAACAAACCACAGATGAACTTTCCTATTCTTCATACCCTACCCATCCAAAGATCCATTCTCTTATCCATGACTATCTTCAGCTGGATGTGAACTTAATAGAACTGTACTCTGATTGGGTCAAGATAGATTCTAATTTCCAAAGCAAAGCTCACCAATTCGAAGGTGTAAGGATGCTCAGACAGGACCCATTCGAGACCATACTTTCGTTCATTTGCTCAAGTAATAACAATATTAAGAGGATCTCCATGATGTGTGAGAACCTATGTTTGAAGTATGGTGATTTGATAGGTGAAGTTGATGGTGTTAAATATTATAGTTTCCCAACTGTCGATAGATTGATTGGATCTGATTTGGAATCACAGTTAAGAGAGTTAGGCTTTGGATATCGTGCGAAGTACATTGCAGCCACATGTCTTCAGATTCATACTAATAAAGATGACGTTGATGGCCTACGTCAGGTCTCATACCAAGAAGCTCATGAGTCCTTATTGTTATACAAGGGTGTTGGACCAAAGATTGCAGATTGTATTTGTCTAATGGCCTTAGATAAGACAGAAACCATCCCTGTTGATACCCATGTGTTCCAGATCGCCAAGAGAGATTATAAATTGAAACTGAAAGGTGATAGTGTTAATAAGGGGAATTACCAAGTGATTGCCGAATTCTTTAAGACCAAATGGGGGAAATATGCTGGTTGGGCCCAGACTGTTATGTTTGCTGCCGATTTGAAAGATCTTAACAAACCTACGGGCAAAGTAGAGGAGTCTAAGGAGATGATCAACACTGAGGGTTTACAGGGTTTGAATTCGGTACCTGGTGTGAAGAGGGAATTTGAAGTTGAGGTTAAAGAAGAGCAAATCGGGGGAAATCAGACTTTGGTATTGGAATCTATTGTCAAGTTTGAAGTCGATGAACAGGAAATGGAGTTCTATAATAACGGTAGACCCAAGAGAAAGAGAAGAACTATCAAAACTGAAGTCTAGTTTATACATCTTGAATATCCATGTATAGAAGATTCATATCACAGTAATTAGAAAACAACATTGAATTAGTATAAACAACCAAACAACTATCTAAGAAAATACATCTTAAAACAAAGACTATAGTACAAACCTCTTAACATTATCATAACATCACCTATTTATCCATCCAGAAAGTAACCTAAGCATCGTCATCATTAGGAGAACTAACCAAAATAACCGAATCCCCTCTAACGAAAATAACTTCAGATTTCTTCTCACTTGAGATCAACTGGTCATTTGAATCTGTATCATAGATGGTTTCAATGGCATCACTAAGAACAATATTACAATGAGAGTCATAGGCCTGTTTATCAGTGAATGTTAGTAACCAGTTAAGTATTAGATTGAAGTTGAACTTGAAATGTTGAATGATTACATACATGAAGTCTACCTGTTATTTCTCTAGCTCCACGAAGTTTAACATGGACTTTCTCATCTAAAAGAACTTTGAATAAGTCTAGTGGTTCACTTTTATTGTCAGCCATTTCTGTAATTTGAATGAATCTTGAAAAAAACCAGTTAGAAATCGAATTTCAATCCAATCCTTGTTGCCTTCACGTACAACTCTCTATGTGTTTTAATTGTTGTTTGGCGGCAAAGTAAGTTTGTCTGTCTGTCATTTCCTACGGTTAGATTAGTTGTTTCTCGAACTCGTTCTAGATTTCCGTCACTTTATGGAGCGCTGGAAAATTTTGACGAAAAACCCAAGCTATAGGCTATGAAAATGTATAGACAACAAAGGTGAAAATACAATGGGTAAAATAGAGGCACAAAACATTATCCTTGGGACACTTCTCGCTGTGATCTGACCATTATTACCATAAATCATACATATCTCCCCATACACAAAAATGTTCAAGAGATCTCTTCATACCACAACAAAGGTACTTGCTCGTAAACAACAAGTCAATCTTACAATCAAACCTCCAATTGCACCAACAGCCAGAAACTTGAAAGTTTCTGATGATCATCCACTATGGCAATTCTTCCACAACAAGAAATATCTACGTAAATACGACGAGTTAGATACCGTCGGTAGACCATGGTCGATTCCTGAACTTCGTCGTAAGTCCTTTAACGATTTGCATTCGATTTGGTATGCTTGTCTTCGTGAAAGAAATTGTCTCACTAGAGAACTCCATGTTCTTTCTGCTGAGGCCACTCAACCAGATAGAAACTTCTTAGAGCAAAATGATAAGATCAGAGAAACCATGTGGAGAATCAGACATGTGTTATCGGAAAGATACCATCAACAAGAAAACGCCAGAGTTGAAGAAACCAAGATTGAAGAATTCGAAAAGGAATTCAATCAATATTATTTACAAGCTGGTGTTGAAGAAGAATCAGAGATCCAAGAAGCCTTAAAGAGATTCCAATATTCCATTTATGGTATTTCAGAGGTGATCTCCGAAAACACTGTTAACAAATCCTTCATCACTGGTTTGAAATTCATTGCTAACTTGAAGATACAACGTTATGCCCCATCCTCAGACATTGGTGTTATCTCTGACGTTGGTGAAGCTTTCATTATTTTCCATGCCGAGGCTAACCAAAAGGATATCTTGGAACAAATCGACAGCATCAAGGGATTCAGAGAGCAAGGTATCGCTATTAAGAGAGAGGAGGAAATCGATCATGTTAAGGCCTTCCTTGTCAAGTTGCAACAATAGGTTGCTTATTCAAATCATACAGTACTGAAAGGTGGGTTGTATATAGTAGTTAGCCTTTTTTTTTCACTAGATGATCTGGAAGATCAGAGTTGTATATTAAATAGATATTGAAGCCATGAATAATTAATCAAACAATATCCCAGATAACGTAAACAACATACGTAATCAGTAATTTTGTATAAGTACGTGTTTTAACACACAGTTGAATATTATATACATGACTTTTAAAACTTAAACTGAAAAAGAGTTTGTATTATAAGACGATAGATAGATAAATAAAAGAATATTCAAAAAAAAAAGGAAATACCACGTCGTCCACAACGACGAGTACACGAAAAGGTATAAATATTAAACTGTGTGATCCTAAAAGGATCGACAATCAAGCAGCCAAAGGATCTCTTGGCTTGAACTGTAAGATCAAGTCATCTTGAGGGAAAATAGTAGCAAAGACCTTGATTTCTTCAGACAAAGGAGTGACCTTGTGGATCAAATCATTGTATAACAAAGCCTTACCAATCAAAGCAGTGAAAGTCATCATGACGTAAGTTTGACCTAAACAAACGTGAGGACCAGTACCAAAGACCAACCAGTTCTTCTTATTTTCATTAGCAGCAGACCCTTCAACCCAACGTTCTGGGATGAATTCGTCTGGGTTTTCATAGACTTCAGGATCATGTAAGGCTGGGTAAACAGATGGAATCAACATAGCACCCTTTGGAGCGGAGTAATTGTCAGTGACTGGGAAAGATTGCTTGACGACGTATGGAACCATGATGACCGGTGGTCTGTAACGGAGGGTTTCCTTGACCACCATGTTGGTGTAGGTCATCTTTTCAATCAATTCACCACTTAATCTAACAGTTGGATCACCACCACGGACAGCGAGCTGTTCTTCTCTAACCTTGGCAGCAACATCTGGTCTGTCGGACATGATTTGGAATAACCAACAAGCTAAGGAAGAAGAGGCATCTTGAGAGGCGAAAAGGAAGGTGAAAATAGCTTCAGAAATTTCCTTATCGGAGAAATATCTAACACCCAATTTAGAGCCTGGATTAGCTTCAAAAGCCTTCTTGGAGTCGAACATGGTCTTGATCCAAGCATCCATAACACAGGTAGGTTCACCACCTTGTTCGATGTAGATCTTAGCCTTAGCGGAACAAGCAGCAAAGGTCTTCATGGCCATATCAGCAGTTCTTTGACCATACCACGTCTTGGTGTATGGGATGATGATTGGGAAGTTGACTAATTCCAAAGCAGCGGTGACCAAGTAGTAATCGTCAGCAATGTGTTTGACTTGTTCATCAGTGATGTAGTCACCACAGAAGGCCTTAAGGGATAACCCACACATGATTTCTCTCAATTCATGGAAAAAGACAATAGGACCATCTTTAGAAATCTCTTGGAACTTAGCTAAGTAGGCATCCATGACCTTTTCTTGGGAAGGAACATAGTTATCCAAAGCAGCCTTGGTGAATAAACCGTTAAGACCCTTTCTATAGTCAACATGGGCCTTACCATCAAGGAAAACCCAATTCTCAGGTCTCAAGATTTTCTTAGCGACATCAACAACACAAGGTTTAACATATTTTGGAGATTGGAAAATCTTTCTGGAAAGATCTCTATCGGAGGCAATGACGACAAACTTATGGAAAATAGAAACACAAGACAATGGGCCTGAATCCCATTTAGCTTTATACCCAGAGAATTTAGGATCCAACGAATCTAAAAATGGACCGATGATTGGCCAGATCTTATACTTTGGACCTTCGATGGAGCCCTTTTGAATCTGGTAGGAAACTTGATCCCATACTAACCCTAAAGCGATCAATGTGAAGATGATTTGAACCCAGGATAAACCTTTCCAGGTTTCAACAACAACATTGGAAAATGTTTGGAAGTTGGCTTCGATAGAGGAAGTCGTTGTGTTGGACAACAATGATTGAGAGATGAGTGTGGCCATTGTTGTTTCAGGAGCTATGGTCTAAATAATAATATATGTATGTGATAAGCAATAGTGAGAGACGACAGAACCGAGTGAAAGCAACAAATAAATGAACAAATGAATGGATATTTATAATAAAAAATATGAAGTTCGATATAAATTAATTGACAAACGAATCAGTACAATATCCAACAGGGTACGTATAGACAAAAGCAAGAACGAATAACAAACGGTGCAAAAGTCGTACTAATATATATAAAACTAATCGATAAACAATATTTCCGGATATTTTCTTCTCTTTTCAATTTTTTAATTACAAATATCGTACGCTAGTGTTTATCAACCTCACGCTGCAATTAGTGCAACCATCCCATCCGCCAATCGCGAATAATATTTAGAAAAAAAAAACACAATTAAACGACGGCCCGACTTTAAACGACAACCTGCCGGAACTAAACGAAGGTCTTACAAAACGTTAAATATTACCGAATTGGGATTTTTTCTCTATTTTAATTCGGCTTTCGGAAATCTTGAATATATTATTATGGACCCACTTGTCCTTCCTTGTCTTCGACCATCAGCTTATATTGCGTACAACTTTAAACGAGAAGCTAGGTCTACCTAGTATTAGACAAGTTTATGATTCGAGTAAGAATAATAATTAAAAAAAAAGATCCACAGGTAACAATAATATTATTTAAACCAGCTACCAGATGTGGATATTTACTGAATTTATGCTCTTCCGCATGATAGACTGATAAAGTTCTTGTGTACTGCGTACTGCGGGGCTCCCTTGCAAGTTGCAACTTGTTGACCTGCAATTGATGGCTTTTGGAACCTATAAGCGCGCCTGACAGAGAACTACACGTGACTTGAAGAAGAAGAAGAAGAAGAACGAAGAAGAAGAAGAAGGAAGGGCCCTATTGTTATATCACATGTGCACCCCACTTGGAGATTGAAGATAGTCGTCGGTCCTCGGTATAATTCTGAGGAAAGGGACGAACGTTGATATAAGTTGAGTATCCTTCAAATTAATCAAAAACATTTCCATTCAACTTAATTTTAATAAAAACAAAATAAAAACAACAACAACAAAAAAAAACAGTAAACTCGCGAGTCAGCCACTCAATTGAAGTAAAGGCTCCCCACGAAAACAAGTCAATTCAAGTCAAATTAGTTATTAAAACATGGATTATTACAACTCTTTAGATCCCCGAAGCTTATCGAATATTCCAACGATCTTTGAAATCCTGTCAACACAAGAACTTCAAAATCTCCTCACACCATCGTTAAAATATCTGATTGTCAATCTAATTGAAAGGAATCCCACTAGATTAGGCTTATCAGTGGCTCTGAATTTCGATGAGTTGAATTTCATAGGGAGATCTCTATTGGAATATTTATGTGTATCGAGGGATAATGCTTCCTTTGTTGAGAAGTTTTATGGGTTGACGAAGGAATGTTCTAGGAATCTGAAACTTGACAAGATTGAAGGAATAAGTATAGCCGACAACGAGCAGGACGAGTATCGTTTGAATAGGACTCAGATCATAGCCAGTGTTTTGAAATTGACAGGTGGGGAATATCTGAATGAGAAGTTTGAAGTTTGGTTTAATCAACGATACTCGCAGGTTCTTTTGAAGAAGTTTGATCCTAAGAAAGCTTCTTGGGTTGAGTACATCAAGTATCTGTTTGTCGTCCAATTCGTTCCTGTTTGGAAACAGATGTATTCAGTTGGCAATGTCTTGATGAAGATTTTGTACTTGGCCAGACTTACCAATTCCACCGATCTGATTGATTATTGGTTCAAGATTAGCACTGTGAGAGCAAGACCAACTGTCCCATCATCATCATCTTCTTCTTCATCCAAGAACAAGTACCAAATCAATACCAAGCCATCCTCACAGCAAACTCTAAGACATATTTTCAAACTCCACAAAATAAAATCAATGATTACAATGGTCCTTGAAAACATCTTACCGTTCTCAATATTTCTGTTAAAGTTCTTAGAATGGTTCAACTCCTCAGACTTCATCAAGAAGATCATCACTTCTTCCAGTTCAATCAACACGCCTTCCATCCCACCTCCAAAGCCTTCTACAATTGCTGGTAAGCTGAAGCAACAACAACAACAACAACAACCAATAACAACCAAATCCCAATGTCCTATCTGTGATAAGGAAATATCCACTCCAACTTTGATTGAAACAGGGTATGTTTTCTGTTATAGCTGTATTCATGACCATTTGACTAGTCAAGTTACAGAAGATAAAGATGTCTCCCATTCTAATTCTGATCAAGATGTCGTGTTCAGATGTCCTGTTACAGGGAGAAGATTATTACATGTAAAACAGAACAAGTCCGGAACTGGTTCTGGAGATGATCTGGCTGAAATCACGGTGGATGGATTAAGAAGATTAAGAATTTAGTTAATAGTCGTACACACATTGAATAAAAATAAAATTGTAAGTGGAATCAGTTTTTATCACTATGCAGCTTAAATCAACTCAACATCATCTTCGTCTTGATGGTTGGCAGATTCACCGCCAGGGCTGTGATTATCAGCATCCATATCAATATCCTGATCATCAATGGCAGCGGAAGTGCCTGTAGTACCGTCAGATTCAGGATCAAAACTTGGAACATCTTCTGTTAATCTATCATCATCATCATCAGCTACTTCTTGATCTTCTCCCTCTTCTCCAATTTGTTTAGAATCTGTATTGATATCATTATCACCATCCATTTCTGATTCCTTCAATTCAGCTTCTTGTATATCTTCATCTTCGCTGCGAGAACATCTTTCTAGTTCTGCCTCGTCGTCTTCTGAGTTGTCATTCGAATCTTCAGAATCAGAATCAGACTCAGATCTAGAACCAGATCTAGATCTAGACTCACTATTACTATGACCGTGTTCATCTTCGTCTTCAACTATCATCTCATCTTCCTGTTGTTCTTGTTCAGCTTCATCATGGATCAAGTCTTCTTCTTCTACGTCATCCTGAATTCCCAAAATACTTTTTATATCGCCAAGTTTAGCAAACTTATCCTTAAAGTCTTCCTTCAAAGCTTCCAGATCGTCATTATACGATTGAATAGAAGCGATTAATTTGTCCTGTTGATCTTGTAATGTTGATTCGTCTACATTGATTCTTGCCTGGAATTGATAAACAACATCATCTTCATCTTCTTCTTCCCGTTCTTCGTCTTCTTTACGGATAATCTTCGTCTTCTTCGTCGTACTAGGATGATTCCTAATTTCAGAAGCAGTCTGCTTACCAAACACTTCAATCAATTCCCTCTGTGTATACTCAAACATTGAAAGATTCTCAGTATCAACTAGGGATGAAATAATCACATTGATATCAATAATATCTCTTTTCTTCTTCTCCAATTGGTCAATTCTCATGTCAAAATCTTCAATCATCCCCAGTATCTTGGCCTTTTCCTTCTCAATAGTCCTGCTACTACTCATCTCCCCAACATACTCCAAATCTTGGGAAACACCTCTAACAGTTAACAAATTCAACAAAGTATCTCCCAAAGCAGCTCTATACCTATTCTTAAGACGGATTTTCATGGTCTTTATGACTGAAGGGGACGTGGAGGATAAGTCAGCATGATGGACAATCTTACGTGTTATGTCCAAGATACGATTGGCTTGTTGTATGAAATCAAAATTACTTGATGGTGTCAAGTTCTTGATGTATGAACGCTGTGTGTATGTTTCATCTACATAGAGTCATGGTTAGTATGTGTGTGTGTGTGTGTGTGGAGTGTAAGAATGGGGGTTGTCTGTGCATATAGACTTACTAAGTTGGCTGGCTGTGAGTGGCATCTTTTGGTTCGATTGGATGTCGTGAACAGACAGAGAGATAGACTCTATTGATTATGTTAATCTGCAGTTGTAAACAAAAAGATTATTATTATTTTCAACACTTTCAAGTTTGAATCTGATCGCGAAATCAGCTTTTTGTTTTTAAGACACAGAATATTATGAAGGTTTGTCCAAATTTTTATATCTTAACCAATTGACCTGTGTGGTAAGGGATTGCCAGGGTGTACAAGTACTATTCTTTACAGTAAATTGTTCTAAGGCACAAGAAACTATTCTTTGAAATTTATTTAAATAATTAATTCACCAATAGAAAGCTTGAAAATGAAACGTTGACTTTAAAATAAAAAGTTGCTTTGATTTGTCCTACTTTTGAACCACAATGTCTGCGTTTACATGCATGAAAATATTCAATTGAAATATATTTCACTGCGGTCAAACATGGACAAATAGCTTATTTGATCTAATAATTACACTCTTTATCTAAAATCGATTCAAAAAAGATAACTTAACGCTCTAAAGGAGTACAAACAAATATCAAAAAATAATATAAATATAGTGATCATGTGGTTGAAATAAACAATATACCAGACAAAAGTACTTAAAACATTAGATCCCCAAACTTCCTAATAAGATCCTTCCCACCTTCACTAAATTCCATGATTCTAGTACCACCGCCACCACCAACTACCTTATTTCTTTTCATTCCATTCGTCATACCAAACACATCTGCATGACCTGTAGAATAAAGTTCAGTTCTACTCTCTGATAATTCCTTCAATTGACAATCTAAAATCTCCAATTGTCTCAAACAAGGTATAGATTCTTCACCATTAATGAAGGATAACAGTAATGTGAGGATCTTTATCTGAGACTTGACCTCTTCTTCTTCTTCGTCTTGAGAGTGACCAGTCATCGTAATTCGAATGTGTTTAGACACTTGTAAGAACGTAATCCAACCATCACGTAATTCCTCAACATATTGAACATCAGTCTTCTTCTCCTTATTAACTTGGTCTAATAATGACAAGCTCAAGCTGATAGCATAGGACAAGTCATCAAACCCACTTAATGCAGTCTCGATACAGAGTCTTTGTAGACGAACCGTTGAAATCTTGGAGATGTTTAAGGTGTCGTACAATTGATCTTGGATGAGTTTCAAAGATTCAGGGGTTTGGTAAATTGCAGGTTGTCCTGTTGAAGAACCAGTGCCGTTGTTCTGTAAGAGGAATAAGAGAAATTGTTCAGATGTTTGAAGTGTACGAAGGCAGCTTGGTTTGAAAAATTGGCCCGTCTTATTGTTTGCGTGTTTTGATTGATGTTTCTTGTTTGGGGAGATGTATTGTGAGATTGTTTGTAAGAGTGTTAAGAAGCGTTTGAGCCTATCAATCTCCTTCATTTCAGAATTTGTTTTATCGTTACCTTCTTTGTCTTTCGTACTTTTCATACGAATATCAATCAAATCCAAAATATTCTTAGCATCACCATATCCATCAACACTGACAAATCCGTCACTCATCCAAATATACTTCCATGCTGTTTCAATCAACACTGACAAATCATAATCTGTAATTAATTCCGGATCAACGTATAGTAAATATTGGAAATTACGTAACTCTAGTAATCTTTCAACTAATAGATTATTGAATTCACCAGTGGGGATCAAATTAAGAAGGTATGGTTTGATAGTTTGTGACAGATGGTTGATTGTTGATTTCATCAATTGCTGGTTTGTTGAAGTGGTGAGATTGGAGAAAAGAAATGTGTGAAGGAATTGTAATTGTTGGGATTCGTCTTGACTGGTTTCTAGAAGTCGTGAGAGAGATAATACAGGGCGTTGGTCGGTATATGACATTAGAGTTTGGGAGACTTTCGTCAAGTTCGCCAATTGACCAATTTGTTGCTGCTTATTGGATGTATCATCTGGAAGCTGTTGGAAAGCACGAACAGTGTCTGATAAAACTGATAACATCTCTTCGTGATCCTTGACGGAACCAGTTTCTGTGGTCACTGGGAAGTCATAGCTTGTTTGGATAAGAATGTCTGTAAGAGCAGCCGATTTCGAAGATGCTCGAATTTCAAGGATCTTTAGAATCAGAACGAACAAATCCATATCTTTATCAGACTTCTCCTTCTTGTTGTTCGTTTTACAATCCAAAGACGCAACATATTCGATAATCGTCGATTCAGATAAAGATTGAACAAATCTCTCCAGAATTGGATCCATGGCCTTCTTCCTCATGTTCACCGTTCTTGTTTCTCCGTCTTTACTAACCTGTAACACAGCCTTGATAATAAGACTCAATCTTTCAAACTCGTTCATCTCTTCAAATTGGGATACATTCGATAAGAAAGCAGTATCAGTAGTAGGTGAATTTGTGGTGATGATAGATTGATAATAGGTCAAAGGATCCCAGACTAACCTCATCCAATTGTGAAACCTCTGCTGCTCTGCATCACTAATATTAGTTTCTGAATCAGGTGTAATTAGTTTAATGCTGATCAATTCATCATAATTGATACTTCTTTTTCCAGTATTAGACTCGCTGTTATTCTTGTTGTTGTTGTTATTCTCACAAGCATAACACTTCCGTAATCTGGCCTTAATCCATTCATACAGTGTTTCTTTCTCACTATGAGCATGGTATCCATACGATTCAGATTGAGTCATGATCATGGCCTTGAGGAATGTCACTTTCTGAGAGATAGTGATTGGATCTTGATCGATAATTGATAATAAGTTTGATATGTTATCATTTTGCATCTGAATTTGATCTTGATCTGATGTAGAAGTTGCGGAGGATTTAATACACATCACACCGTTAAGAACCTCTTTAATCAAATTCACAGATTCATATTCATCAATCGAAGTTAATAATAAGCGTAGGATAAAATCAATTGTGTTATTGGTTAATGAATTTGATTTGAGATATGATAATAACTGATGAAGATTACCCGAGGAGATCAATATTGATGATATTAGTATGATTTGGTCTTGTGATGACGACATTAGGATTGATACTAGTGTATTATCTTTATTACTTGATTATTGTCTTTTACGGCTGTGAATTGATTACAATTATTACCACCTACATTGTTAACAGGTTGTTTGTTTCTTTGAATTTTATAAATTAGACTGGTACTGATGTATGGGTGTTTCAGTTTGGACAAAGTTTTGAAATTCGGGTTAATCTTTTTGTTTTGTAAGCGATGCCATCACGTGATATCCGGAATATGGTCTAGAAATTCATACGCCACACGGTCACTAAGATTGGTCGTTGCTAGGTCTTTAAAAAGTTTTAAGAATTTGATCAAGGAATATTGCTGATTGGTCAAGTTCAATTAAAAAAATTACGACATATCAAGTTCAATTGATGTTCTTGATAAACATGGTGATCCAGCTATACTAGTACATCATACATCGAGAGTCTAGGGACGTTTGTTTAAGAATGTTTAGCGCCAATATAATCCAGGTGGAAATTGGGCTGAAGCTAATAAAAGTACTTTAGAGGCCAATTCCAAGATTTATAGAGTACAAAAACCTCGTATTCATCTGTGTGAGTCGAGACGATATTGGCGGAATATAACCAAACACGCATACATGGTTCCTCCATCTAAATTATTAATTGGTACGACATGTCAAAAATGAAGAAGACCAACTAAGTTCAGTATATATTTTATCAAGAATTGGCAACTTGAAATTAGAGCTAGGTTATATATTCATAAATCCTGAAGAACTTAAATACATTCTGTGAGGATGTGTATGGGGGGGGTTATTCTTTTGTGTTGTTTTCTGAAACCTATTTAGGGTATATGCCTGGTAAATTGTCTGTATTTAGCCAAAGATACGTCTTGGACGCGTGGCTCTATTTTTTTGGTCTTTTTTGTGCAGGTATATATATATGTCTGTCCTTTTGGGTCTTGGTTTTATGTTTCAAGTGCCAGCCTCCACTGTCCAGGCCTAGGGGGCCAGGAACCACTACCAAATAATTATAGGACATACGAACTAGGTACATCACCACGCTTCCAGGGTCCAGACTCCAGACGAGGAGGAGAAAAGAAAAGAGCTTGGAATGTTGGTGTTTCAACTTTAATTAATTCACACAAGCAGAAGCTCAAAATGTACAGCTTGATTTTTTTGCACCGGCTGTATAATACCATTTTGGAATCCTTAAATCATCAGTTTTGGAAATTGGCAGTGCTGCTGAGTCCTGAGTCTTGAACCCGTCAAATCGGACCAACTATGTATGTCTTATTATAGGATATATGTCTTAAAACTGAAGTTAGCCCTTAAGTTTCAGTAGTGGCTAGTACATGAAGTTACTTTAATAATGCAGGCTAGTACATGCTGGTACGTGAGGTTTGGCATTTTTCGATTAAAAGTAGGTCGCGAAAGTCAGCTTAATTAATTCGTACGTATAGTTTAGCTAAATTCTAAGGCACCCTCTGTGCCAGTGTGTGTGCAGGCGCCCGGCAGTGGTTTCAT